>JAIFTH010000288.1:0-36586 GCA_019968535.1 Fragariocoptes setiger
CACTCGATTGCTTCATACTTCTATAACTATATCTTATGGCTGATGTTTACACAAGTCAAACAATTTTTACGATACCGACTAATCGCGCTTCCACCCATTAGAACTCACCCACTACTAGTATGAATCATATAGGTTTTTGGTTGGTTCGAAAGACGCGCGTTCGCTACTGCGCATGCTTCCCGTCAACTAAAGAATTACTAAAATTTCTCAGCCGGCTGTGAAACTTTCAGATAACTGCTCAGCTACCATTACTATCCCTAGAAATTTGTCACCATACAAGTGATGGCCATAAGACCAGCTACCGATTTGAATCGTTTTGGCGTCCTTAGTATCGAAGACGATGGTAAGTGTGCTAACTTCGAGTTTCTTGATGAAGATCATACCTTGGGTAACGCCTTACGCCACATGCTTTTGAAGGACGTTGAAGTGAGATTTTGTGGATATGCCTCGCCCCACCCAAATGAAAGGAGAATAACATTTCAAGTTCAAGTATACAAAGGAACTGCCATAGACGCTCTGGAGCGAGGTCTTCGAAACCTTCGCGATCTTAATTCACATGTCAAGAGCGTGTTATCAAAGGAATACCAAGCAATACAAAATTCAGGCTGCCCGTAGAAAATGTACAACTTGCAACCTTGCATTTCTGCATATGCCGAGCAGATATGCCTTAAGCTCCGCATCATGGAGAATGAAATAACTAAGGAATTAGAAAGTCTAATTGATGATAAGCGAACACTAAATCATGAGGTGTACGAAATATGCAAAGTCCTTCCTGACGTGAGTCAACTTGAATCACACATAGCGTGCTTAAGACCCCTCTTGATATCTACATCTGCTCTAGCTGAACAAGTATGCACCCGAGTTCGTCGATCTGACATGGCTCGTGCAAATGCGACCACTTGTCTCACTAGAATAAATGATCTTCTTGACCTTCGATCATGTAGATTCGGTGTCCGCAAAGCAATGATAACCGAAGACTTCGAGCAGGCCGCCATCCACATAAAACGCTTCTTGAAAATCGATGAAAACGAAGTCCATAAAACTGTCAATCTCATCAAAAGCAAGCCCAACTTTGAGAAGATATCAGAAAAAAAAGAAATAGACCGCCAGTCTTCGATTGATTCCTTTCGCGATATACGTCAAGCCAAGATCGAACTAGTAAAACTTCTCCAAGCTCGAATGACTCGCGCCATTCAAGAAGACAATCCAAAGTCGATAGAACGTTATTTCAAATTATTTCCACTCATTAATGAGCATCTTGACGGCCTTGAGCGTTACGCACACTATCTAACCAGTAAGGTTATGAGTCCCCCTCTCGTTGAGAAACTAACTCGTTCAGGTATATCACAGGCTGACAAACTTGCTGCTCTGTATGAGCATATAGCAAAGATTATAGACTCCAACCAGCCTTTTGTCGAGACATTTTACGGGCCTGGGCACCTGTTGGTTATTGTGAGTGCTCTACAAGACGAATGCGACAGGCAGAGCCGTAAGCTGCTTGAAGAATTCCGAAATATCTCTAAACTTCAGAAATTAGCTAAGGCCATTCGCAATTCCAACAACAATCCGAGCAGTGTTAGTACCTTAAAGGCAACTGTAAATTCCGCTTGCAACAACAATATTAATCAGTCTAGTGCTAATAGTCTCAGCGGAGACAAACTCGATCCTCGTGAGATTGATCAAATCTTGAATGATGTTAGCAATATAATATCTCGCAGTGAGGTATATTTAAATTTTGTCACGGAAAGAGCTCGTGACGACATTCTGGCTGGTTTTGATAATGCCAGAGATCGGGAAGAGAAGCTCCTAGAAGTACATCGGATTATGAATGTTAAATGCAATCTCAGTCATTTGATACAAGAAGTTAGTAGCGTTTACGTGATGATGGAGCAATATTTTATGCTCGAATCATCGTATAAAGCGATTGCCATGGATCAGGTGGACGCTGACCCATCTTCACCTGTCACATCAAGTATGCTCGATGAAGTTTTTTTCATTGTTAAAAAGAGCGCCAAGCGTGCTGTGTCGACCAAAAGTTCTGATGTATTTTGCGCTGTAATTAACCACAGCGTAACATTACTGGAATCAACACTTGGCGAAACCTTAAGTGAGAGGCTTAGATCCAACCGTTACTACCCTGTTAGCAGTTCTATCAAAAGCGCCAACATGGATCTGGTGCAGGCTTACAGCGCCATTCAGTCAGGAAGGTACTTGCAAAGTTCAGGCGAAATAGAGAAAGGACGTGCATTGTTCATTTCGTCATTAAATAATCTAGACAGGGCTGGTGCCTACATAACAACTCTTCGATCTATACTAGAGTCAGATGTCAACAAGCTCAGGCCGTCTGCCTTACTACAACGCCAACAGGAGCATGAGAAGGAAAAGGTGCTCAGTTGTTTGAATGAACTGACGTCAATCAACAACCAATTTCAAACAATCGTCAAGTCAGCGCTTCAGCAAATGTTTGCTTACACATTCAAGCCACGCTTGAGGGCCGATATTCAAACGTTGTTGAGTGAGAATCCTGACATGATGGATAGTTTGAGCAGCAAAGGACACACGGCACAACAAGAGCTCACTAATGTTGCCAACACACTGATATCATCTATAGAGCCCACATTGAGGTCCATGCTTACGGAAGGAAATTACGACATTATGATATCAATTACCCGAGATTATACCTGGTCATGTGTGAAAAAGATGATTTGATGGCAATGCATATATATTAAATTAACAAATAAATAAAAATATCAATTCAATTTTTGCCTCCTTTCCAGTGCACTTTTGTATCACTGCCACTAATCTTCAACTAACATAGTCACTTATACAATTGCCTTGATTGAACAAACCATTGTGAACGATGCGGCCATAATTGCATTCATAGGGTATGGATTGGATTGGAGTGTTAGGACGACTTTAGTTTTGTGTAATACTTGGCCTTGAGAGAGTAGAACAGATCACAAGTGTGTCTTATCGCGTTTGATTCCATTATAGCAATGAGTGGATTTTCGAACTCATTGGGGACCATTCCGCCAACGTTAGACTCGAAAAAGTAGAACAATGGAAACCAAATTCTGGTACGGTCACGATCACGGTGTACTCCTGAGTTTCTTTGATTATTAGCCAATGTATGATAATAGAGGAATAATCTAGTTGAGATATAAAATGCAATAAAGACATCAATAGAGTAATGCTCGTGGGCGGCCAATATGAAGAACACTCCAAATAGATTGATGACCCAAGCGGCGGTATGTAGAATATGTACACAATACGAAGATCCGGACGTGTATTCTGTGATGAAAAAGTTGAGTAACGTTAACGTGACAGTGTGGCCGCTAAACATGTAGTCACCACAAGTACGAACACCTTTGATAGACATGCCTCCACCTTGCCATATCATGAACGCCTGATACAAACGCTCTATCCAATTGCCATAAGGACGGGCTTTGCATTTGAGATGACGCCCAGGAACAGACAATGATGTGATGAGCATCGTAACGCATCGTAACAAAAACACGGATCCGAACAATGAGAACAGACGCCTCAATATGATGAATCTATACTTGTGAAATATTAGCACAATACAAAAGATGATAAATAATGTTAAGCCGCAATATTCGCACATAGCGAATGCCCACGGAATGAACGGAACATTATCCAGAACAATATCGGGTAGCGGAGGAAAAACAAGCATGTCAGGCACGCGATCGTGAACGATTACCATCACTATTGCGGTGATCCATGTGCTAAATAGAAAATAAATCATAGCGACAATGGTTTTCCATGGCTCAGAATTTACAACGGGCCTATTTGGCCTTCGCCGGCGGCTCCTATTCATTGCTGCTGCTCCTCTAGCGTCCTCTTGATTCTCTTTGTGTGTCCAATTGATTTTATAATACTTTTTCGGAATGAGTTCAGTGGGTTTCATAAACAAAAGAAACACAGATGATTGTGCTTATGATCAGAGAATTTTTCGTGCTTGCATCAACTCAATGGAGCATATCAATTTCTTTGGGACAATGAGGAAATTTTGTGTGCTTACACCGGTGCTTCATTCCAACTTTTTCGGTCATGATCATCATGCTTATGTGATTCTTGTTGCGAAATGTTTATAAATGTTAGAGACTCGATGGGACACAAACATAAGCACACACGAGTCAGGCCACCCTTTTCATCGTTGCGCAAGTTTTTCGGTATAAAAAGCTCTCTTTTTGTCGAGAGGTTAACAGCAGAGGAGCAAGTTTTATTATTGTACTCATTCAATTTTGTCTAGTGAATGTAAAAAATATGTGGCGTATAGTATAATTGTTGTTTTCAGTGTATTAACGTGACGTAGCAGTGTGATAAAAAGCCACGGTTTGGAAGCATGCCGTCACTCAGATATTCCTCTTTTTTTAAAATGAATTTCACCCTATTTTGACCCGAAAAGCGCTGAGCACCTCCCAGCCTTGCACCCTGAATACGTGAACAGTGTTTTCCGCACACACGCGGTTGCTGCGCGTTTTTGCACTAACCATATGAAGAAAAACAGTAATATAGTATTTGCTAGACATACGCATGCGTTATTCCGTGAAACTGTCTTGTAAAAATAGTAGTTCAAATGTCAGTTCTGGATAAAAATCAACTCGAGGCATTATTGCATTGAACGAACACTGTACCCGTGGAGCACATGTTGAACTTTTGTTTTGTTGAAGCTGCATGTTTTGGCGTTCGTTTGACAAACACGTCAACGAAATGACACAATATTTACCCCCACCTTTGACGCCTCTCTTTGTGCCCCGTGATCCTTCTCGATTTACGTCGCCATCGAGCAAACAAGCACATAAACGTCATAACAAAGAATTCGGTTGCTTGAGAAACTTAAAGCACCTGTGAATCCCATGGTTAGGCGAGCGACGTTAAAATATAACAATCATAGGGAGGAAGGAATGAGAGACAGCCGATTTAGCGATATATCGAGTCGAACCAGCTACACTACCACTAAAGGAAGGAATCAATATTGCAATTCAGATGATCTCACACCAGTATTTGTTTATTTATTAGTTCACATTACAAACATTGCTGAGAAGGGTTTGTCAACCGGTTGAACTATGACACTAGTAAATCCAAATCGTGAATTTAAATTCTGCGATTCTGGTTAGAAAAATTGTTATGATCAAGCATGTGGTCACCAGCAAACCATCCGATTATGAGTTTACAGAATTCAAACATGAACGTGATATGCACGCGGCGTACAAAAGCGCCGGTGCTAAAAAGATTGACGGCCGCCTTGTATTGGTAGATGGATGGAAACGTGACGTTAATTAAGCAACGGTTTGGGCGCACGCGCCATTAGTTGACACAAATCTCCTCAGCCAGTGTTTAATTTCCAAAGTTCTAGATTATTGAGTGACAGCAGATGATGCTCGTCTAATGGTGAATTGATGACAATGTTACGCAATATGTCGCGCAATTGGTTGCGTTTGGTTTCCAAGTCTTTGATCATCGAAATGTAATTTTGTCTTCGCGTTAGCTCATGTTGCTCTTGGCGTTCTAGTTCGCGCTGGCGTTCGCGATTCGTTAATTTGCACTTGTCCGTTGGATCCGATGTCGTGGCCGTGCTACTTGAGTTACTGGTGGTCGACGATCGATTGTTACTTGATCGAGTGTCAAAGCTAAAAGCTACGGGTGACGCTTGTCTTTCGTTTGTTGATGAGTCCGAGTTACGTCGACATAGCGACGATCGTCCTCGATTGTTGACCTTCTGATCACGAAACGAGATATGATATTTGAATGAAAGCAATAATTAATCATCACAGCATTTAAATAGTGATTCTCTTTAAAGACCATTGTCTTTGAAAGTTAATCTTACCAAACACGAAGTGTGTGTTGAATCTTGGGTAACATCATTGTTAAGAATTGTTTGTTGACTATCGTCGACACTCATTTCAATGGTGCCAAAGTCGCCCACAACATCGACATCGTGATTACAGACTGACGAATCTCGACGTGAACATGTATCAATGGCGCTGGCTCCGCAACGAATGTTAGATTGTTTCACAACACCTGGTCCTGCCATAACTACGTGCGTCTCTTGTGCACCATTCATATGAAGATGTTCATTGATCAAGGTTGTGAGATCACTTGTATCAGGTGTGTCATGCCGATTTAAATCATATGACGATGCCGATGCCGCCTCAAGTGGTGTATAAATTAGTGTCTCAGTTTGGGTTGCGTCACACGGATAAATTGATGCATAGTTGGACGTTTGCGGTTGTTGTCTACAATTAAGATTATTTGATGAATAATTCTCGTTGGGTTCAATCTGTGAGTGTTGATGAGATGATGTTACGTGACGTAAACTGTGAATATTGCTAGACTCTTGAGTAAGTTGAAGACAATTGTTGTCGTTAGTTGTGTCTGATTTTGTGTTAGTTATTGCTGAGTTCATAGTGAGTTGTTGAGCAAATTGATTATCTAACGGTGTCGAGGTCAAAGTGATGTTGCACATTTCAGCTGTGTTATAGGCTTGCTGATGGTTGTTGACACTGATATGTTGAGAGTTGCTCTCAACTGTCTGAGCATGAGATGTAACAACACTACTTGATGACGGTATGTTAGACAACGGATGAGGTGGCATCAATTTTGACAGGTGAGTCTCAATTGATTCAATGCGAGGCATTGTGCATGACGTATTAAAATCAAACAAATCCAAGCATTGCTCAATGACAGTCGGTGTCGATAGATCAGGCTCTATGGGCCGTCGATCGCCGCTCATAGCGTAGACAATGGTCAAGGCGGTGGGTGCCATATTAGGCAATAATGTTGCTTGTACTGTTCTCTATTAATTCAATCACTGATTTGTCTGGATAAAATTGTGGTTCGATTCGAACTTCACTTCGCACGTCGACATAAAAATTGTTATAAGTAATGGTTGATGATCAATTTCCAAAGTTTTATGGCGCATTTGTCAAATATATTGTCTTATTCCATGAGAAATATTGAAGCTTATGTCGAGTAATTATAGAGAATTACAAGACGATGTGTTTGGCATCGGAGATGGCGTGCAACTAGTGCTCAAGTTGACTAGAATTCACTTGGCGCGCTGCACAAGGCTTGCTTGCAAAGTCGGCTTGGTAAACTTGTGAGCGAGTTGTTAAGCGACGAGACTGGTTACTTTGTCAGTAGCAGCAATCGGCTAGGCTTTATTAAAGCAAGTAGGCTGTCGTTGTGTGTTCATCTCACTGGTATGTTCATTCGTTCGTTCGTTCGTACGTTGTCTATTTGCTGCACTTGCCAAGCTTAAAACAAGCTTGGCGTGTGACGCCGGTTACACCGCGCGTCATCGTAAAATTGTGCACGAACTCTTTGTTCCCTGGCGCAATGTGTGTTATGCTGTTTTAGTTGTTTTTTGATGTTGAGATTGCCACACATCATGTTTTGTTGCATGTCTCTTACATTGGCACGCGTTCTCTCATAACTCGTAAATGTTCCGATCAAACTTGCAAACGTCGGCCTCATGCTGATCTGCAGCGATAGATGGTGAATGTTGAATGCTGAATTCTGAATGGCGACAAAACTGTGCCGCCCACGCTGCTGCTGTTGTTGCTGCTGTCGATCGAAACCAATCGATTCTCTGCTATCATACACACTTAATATTGCGCAAACATATAAAAGACTTATTCACAAATACACAAAAGATTGTGTTTGCGTACATTTGGATTACTGGATTGGATTTATATCAAATCAATCATCTTTGTGCAGATTGACAGATAAAAAGACAAACGATTCCAATGAAGCGATATATTTTGTATCAACCTGATAGTAATGTTCACGCACCTGTTTACTAGTCTAATCGAGCATAATATAACTGCCTATTCTATTCATTCGATTAACATGGACCATTTGCTAAAGAAATCGGTCTAATCAGCGAAAAATCACAACGAATAGATGAGTGTCAATTGTAACGATCGCTGACAATCTGATACCGCAACAATACACTATCTATTACGCATGCACCTTACAAGCACCTGTGTGTCTGTGAGCTGAGATTCGCTCAACGCGGCGGTGTCGAACATCAAGACACTATTGTTTCTAAAATTGTTAAGAAGGATAAAAAGATGAGAAACCCTTTTGTCTCGTTTTCTCTGATCACTTTAAGCGCTGAAATGTCAAATTCACCATCTATTAACGTCACACTGAAATGACATGTACGACAAGTGCCGATATCATTTGTCAATCTTTGTTTGCGTTGGTTGTTTGTCTGTGCAATATGGGGACTTTACTAGCAAGTCAAATCAATCTCAAGTCTAAACAGTTTGAGCCAAGATGCAAACCTCCTCTGTTGTTATGTTCTCCAACAATCACGACATAAACTGTTGATGATAATGAGCAAGCGTAAAAACCGCTCGATAATTTGATACAGTTGTTCAAGTGCAACATCAGCAGCAAACTGTGTGACCCGATGACTCATCGTAGCCTTTCATCGCGTACAAACGTATCTTTGACGCTGCTCCAATTCTGTAGACTTACTACGGCTAACCTTTGGATAGAATTCTGAGATATCTTACGCAATGCTTGTGTGCCATATAGACAAGGACGGGTCACAATGACCACGAGCACAATTCTTGGACAACATTTTGACTGAGAATGCAAAATGTACCAACAGGATCTACCAATTGATGCAACCAACCCTTTCGTTTTGCTTGCTGATGAGAGTGCAACATTAGAACCATTACACATCGAACACAACAACTTTTCTTTGCATCAGTTGCGGCATGAATGAACGAACAAAAAAACCTGCTCTCAAGCTTGTGTGAGTCGGTGCACTGCACAGACATAAACAGTGCACACCTTGTCTTGACGCTAGCTAACTAGTTGTGTGAGTAATGTCATGCTGTCGGCTACACACATCTCTTTAGAGCGGTAGGAAAAGAGTGCTGGATGCTTATACACATTATGAGTATCTGTTAAAAAATCACACAGCTCGTTGAGTGAGCTTCGAATGAGTCATCGCCGAGTTCCAGGAATTTGATTCTTAACTTTCAACAATTGAATTTCAACTTCGATGGCTGTTGCGTAATGCTGATATCGCGCTGCATACTCATCGGCGTCAATGAACGTTGAATTAAAAAAACAACTCTCTCGCTTCCAGCTGGCTTTGTTTGCATTATTGAAGTGCTAAATTTAGATAAACAAGTGAAACGCGATTGCTTTGCGCTGTTTCAAACATGAATCAAAGACGTGTGTGCTTCGTTAACAGTGGTTTTATAATTGAAAAGATTTGCGAACAAGGGAAAGAGAGAATGCATTGTCTCGTTAATTAGATCTACACTTGACTCAGCGCTGAGAATTATACTCTTCAAATGCAGTTGATGGATGACATTTGTCTAAGACCGTTACGATGACAATTTGCGAATAGCACAAGATTAAAACATGAATCAGCTGATTTTGTCCATCCTTCCTGTCTGTACGTTCACTGAGGCGACATCGATTCTCACGAACACTGGACTATGGCTCTCATCCCTCATCATCAACGTATTTATTTCGGTTAATTGTTTCTATAATCAAACTTGTCTAATCTTACATTCCTTACAATATAAATATATAATATCTTGTTAGGAAGTTAAAGTTCAACGTGTGCAATGGATACAGGAGCCCCAATTGTGATCAGTCTTTTGCTGATCGCTCACAGCTTTTTGATTGTATCTTCAAAATCTGGTAAGTGAGGATGGCATATCGCGAATTTTTATCATTCCATAGCTTTATCAACAAACAAGCCAAGCCTGACAATAATCAGCATTTCTTCCGATAGGGGCCCCTAAATTGATTCCGTTGCAAGTAGCCGACAGTTACCAAGAAGGAGAAGATCTAGTTGTCATTTGTACGGCGTCAGGTGATCGTGAGGGTCTACGTTATCAATGGCTCAAGGATGACAAAATTCTAGTATCAGACCAGAATCATATCGATATATCCAACGATTTATTGGCCTCAAGATTGACCATGCACAATCTAACAATCGCTGATGCTGGTCATTACGCTTGTCTTGCTAAGAACAACGTCGGACAAGATAAAGCGTCAACAAAATTGGTCGTTAATGGTGAGCGAGTTGAAACTAACCTACCGCGTTGCAAACTATAGTTGACTACACGTGATGCTGACATCTTGTTTCTCACAAATCCATAATCAATTTAGCTGAGCTCAAATGGCTTATTGTTCCTAACGATACAACGAGTAGTGTTGGTCAAGAGGTAGTACTCGAGTGCTCTGCTCAGGGTCAACCGAAGCCAACAATCAAATGGGTGCGATCGTTGAACGACTCACAATCGATTATCTCTGAGGAACAAAGCACGAACAAATTGGTCATCTCTGCTGTAAAAATAGATGATGCTGGTTTATATGAATGTATTGCGACAAATGGACATGAGGATGTGCTAAGGAAGATCGCCCGACTTGATGTCAAAGGTAAGTAGTGTTTGATTAGAGGCATCTTAAACAAGGTAATCTGTGATTGTTGGTCATGTCATTTATGTAATAACACAAAGACAAATAATACAACAATAAACTCGAAAGTTATCAACAGATTTTTTTAATTTTCGCACAACTCCTTAATTACAGTTATATTACAGGATTGTAAAAGTGTCAATAACGACCTCGAAATGAAGTCCGAGACATATTGAGTATCACCCGAGCGTTCTTTATTGATTATTCTGATTAAATCTGGTCAATTCTATATATCTTGGCAACGATGTGTGTATGTGAGTGTGACCTATCATAGTCTCTCTGGTCTTTCTTCCTCTATTCTTTCATCGCGGTCAATTCTCAACAGATCGAAAGCGGTTTTGATAAAACTGGGCGTCTTGAGAAGTCTGAATCCGTGAGGTTGGAGTGGTAGTACATCTTCGAAGAAATAATAGAAGTGACCGACCGCAATGCCGATGAGATCGACCAACATAGAGCTGCCGAGGAGCATTGAGAAGCCAAGAAGTACCCATGGCAAGTACGGTGCTTGGAATGTGATGAGACCAAAAAAGTTCATCCGAATGCTCGGATTGCGTCTGCTCCAAATATACACGAGCATGATGGTGAATGCGTGTCCAAGAAACAACAAATTAACAAACAATGCTAATATTATCATGAGAGTGGCTCCGACTAGAAACATGTAGAAAAAGTCAGCTGTCCTGTAGCGAAAGAAACCTTCCTCAAGCATGCGGCAATATCTGTAGGTGAATATTATGTTGAATAGGAAATGAAATCCTAAGGGGCCAAAGAATAAGAAAGTAGTGATCAATCTCCAGTATTGGTGCGAGCCAAATATTAACTTTGGATTGAAATACAATTGAAAGGGTGAAATGATCTCCAGTTGTGTTGCTAAGGTTGTGATCACGGCTGCTAACATGTATGTACGGGTGATTGGGGGGCAATCTTGATACTCGCGCCACACGGCGTTTAGGGCAGCCATAGCTGACTCGTTGAATTAATGTGATATTATTGATAATGATAGTGATCTAGTTGGATGCGTTAAGTGTCAGAGGAGAATGTTCCGGAATAACCGGCAAACAAGCTTCATTTAGGCACGTGGATGGGCGTATTAACGACAACGATGACCTAATCGGCGACCAGACTAGGAGACTAGCCATCTTTTTCTATTGACGTCAATATTGTGAAAGGACAAAGAAACATGTGCCCGTTTTCTACGCACAAACACACGCACACATGCTCCCTCTCTCGCTCGTCCACAAAAACATTGTTGGCAAAACCAAGTGTGGTTGACTGTGCAGTTCTCTATTTCGGTTCTCAATTTCTGTTGTGTGCTGTGCGGTTATTTGCTTGCCTCGAAGGAAGTAGATTTTGTCAGCAAAAACTACTCGCGTTGTACTATGTAATTATGACACAATGGTATAAACGCAATGAGAAAGGTTAAATTAAATCTTACAATATATAACGCAGCAATCTATGGGGCAATTTCAATAGTTACATGAGATATAAATAACTTAGGTTTTTACTCAAGTTTATTGCTATTCTATAATGATCACCAATGTGTATATGCTGCGATAGCGTACAAAAGCACATACAGCCTGACTATTGCACCGAATTGCCCAACTGAATGACTGGAGTATGTGTACATTTCAAATCAACTATTCCTCGTTATGAAGTGCTTCACAACAGAAAGGTCCACAAGCGCCGGATTTTCACGTATATATAAAGAGTCCAATCACCGAAACAAATTGTATCAAATTATTTTTGGCTGGCACAAAATCAATTTCAACTACAATCACATTGAACATTATACTCTACATTATATCAATTTCGAGTCAACAAATCAATTCGTCAACAATTAAAAGTATAATAACTAACTAAAAAGCACGAAATCATGGACGTTCAACTGAGATCACAAATTAAGATGCCGCCGAAGGACCGACGAAAAAAAACCACCGACGTGACAGCTACCAAAGGGCAAGAGTTTGAAGATCTCTGTCTCAAACGAGAACTATTAATGGGAATATTTGAAAAAGGCTGGGAGAAACCGTCGCCCATTCAAGAAGCCAGTATCCCGATTTCATTGTTGGGCCAGGATGTTTTGGCCAGAGCTAAAAATGGGACCGGTAAAACCGGCGCATACGTTATACCCATTCTTCAAAAGATCAACACATCAATCAATGACATTCAAGCTCTCATTATTGTGCCCACGCGTGAGCTGGCTCTCCAGACCAGTCAAATATGTATTGAACTCTCAAAGCAT
This sequence comes from Fragariocoptes setiger, assembly GCA_019968535.1. Classification (NCBI taxonomy): domain Eukaryota; kingdom Metazoa; phylum Arthropoda; class Arachnida; order Trombidiformes; family Phytoptidae; genus Fragariocoptes; species Fragariocoptes setiger. Next base: position 12,722 of record JAIFTH010000288.1, read on the forward strand.
CTAGGAGCCCGGGTCATGGCCACCACCGGCGGCACAAATCTCAAAGATGATATCATGCGTATTTACGACAATGGTTAGTTCGGCGGCCACTTTCACACTTACTGCACACAGTCTTTCGTTTAATATAGAACCCTCTCTAACCTTCAACACATTTTCTTCTCACAGTACACGTAATTATCGCGACGCCCGGTAGAATTCTTGATCTAATGGAGAAAAAAGTCGCTCAGATGAACAACTGCAAGATGCTCGTTCTCGACGAAGTACGTTTAACTTCATCTAAAAGCCCAGCTAAATACATCACATCTGTCACCGACTTTAAACTAATGTCTACTCTTGTTCACATCATTATCTACAGGCTGATAAATTATTATCTCAAGATTTCTCCGGAATGTTGGACAACGTTATCGCACTCCTTCCCCCGAACAGGCAGATTCTTCTTTTCTCAGCCACATTTCCACTTACGGTGAGACAATTTGTGGTACGTATCTACGCCCGATTTGTCTGCTATGACGTCCATCTTCATCACACGTATACACACACTATGATTATAACTCTAACCAGTTCTGCTTCTGAAGTGACATGACGATAACTACTTACCCACTTTTATGAGTGTGTCTCAGTCAAAGGTCCCTCTACATTGAAGATGCTGAGTACTCGTTCTAACTCCTCTTTCTCATCTTCTAACATCCCTACAATCACAATAGGAGAAGCATCTCAACAACAGGCGACCGTATGAAATCAACTTAATGGAAGAACTCACTCTTAAAGGTGTCACACAATATTATGCCTACGTTCAGGAGAAACAAAAGGTTCACTGTCTGAACACACTGTTCTCAAAACTCCAAATCAACCAGTCGATAATATTCTGCAATTCGACGCAACGCGTTGAGCTGCTCGCCAAGAAAATTGCCGAGCTGGGCTACTCTTGCTATTACATACACGCCAAGATGTCTCAGCCTCATCGTAACCGTGTTTTCCACGACTTCCGCAATGGACTTTGCCGCAACCTGGTGTGCTCGGATTTGTTCACTCGTGGTATTGACATACAAGCCGTGAATGTGGTCATCAACTTCGACTTTCCCAAGATGGCAGAGACGTATCTGCATAGAATCGGTCGTTCTGGTAGGTTTGGTCATCTTGGTATAGCCATCAATTTGATCACGTACGAGGATCGATACAATTTGCACCGCGTCGAAGCTGAACTTGGCACCGAAATCAAGCCGATACCAAAGGTCATTGACAAATCTTTGTACGTGTCCGAGTATCAAGAGGAAGGATCCGAGTGATGGGGTCCATGCAAGAGAGCGTAACGAGAGAAATAAATGATTAAAAAAACACAGGTATCCTTTACAAACTTTGGGAAGTATGTAGGGCGTTCTCAAATTGTCCAAGAATTCACTTTTTAATCTGCGGACGTGGGATTAATTTATTGGTTTCGTCTTATAATCACCTGAAGGCTTACACGAATTGTTGCTTTGTTAAATAAGTTCCGCTTTTGCACTTTAGCGAGGTGGCCGCGTCATATTTTCTTTTTGTGACCTCCGTTACAGGGGGAAGGTATTTCGCTTTCTCTCGGCCCCATCTTCCACTAGACGGAACTCCGGTTCCGTCATAGAATTACTGGCATAAGCCAAGACTCTCATCGGAGCTGCTGCTCCATTTCACTTATTCCCAACAGCAACGATGCCTAAAAACAGTAGTTGAATGAACTGAGATTGGAAAAAAGACAACGTCAGCAAGGGACTTGGAGTCGGCTTGACTGTAACCAAGTAATGTTAATAAGATAATGATTTTCGTGTCATTGATTATCGATCAAGGATCTCAATCAGGTCACCATCATGATGGTGTCCGCGCTTTCGACTTCTGTTCTTTCTTCGATAATACAAATCATCGTCATGATTGTGGCGACTATAATCCTTTGAACCGTACTCTAGATTGGGTTGACCTGGAATTCGAGGCCTCAAACGGCGGTGACAATTTCTCCACCACGCGCTGCAATGCTCGAGTTTATTCTCGTCACAATCGTCGAACTCTCGATCGCAATTGATGAATTTCAACTGACTTTCGCTACATTTAGGATCGCATTCATGCCATTGGTAGATGTATTTCAATATCTTGAAATGCTTTTCCGGTGGCTTGGTTGTTGACGTTGTTTCAGGCGCTGGTGTCGATGAAGTTTCTCTCTTTTTGCGCTTTTCGTTTACACTGTAAGCGTCAATCACAATGGCATTCCTCATTTGTTTAATTAACTCAGTTTCATTGCTATAGACATATAATTCATCCGATAAGGACCCTTGAACTAGTGCCGTTGGACAGCACCTGGTTGTGCAGCATCTGTACGCCTGAAGCATGACTGAAAAGTAGAGAAAATTTTTTATTTGTTTGTTTGTTATTGACCCGATAACTATTGATTCGATTGAATTCATTATTATCGATGCTTACCATTATTCGAATTGATATACAAAGCAATCAGACTCACAAGTATGAGCAGTATTTGCGACATTTTGATTCGAATTCTCATCGTCTAATCTGATTGATCTTAGATATTCGTCAAGTGAAACAATCACTACTCTTCGGAGTGTTGTGCAATCTGATATCTTGATGTGTTTTGTTTTTTTTTCTCATCATCATGACTTGTGTGCGAGCATTGCATTTAGACCAATGATGTGATCTGAATCGAGAATCAAGCTTTCAAGTTAGAGTTTAACTACTGTATGAACAACAACAAAAAGGCACCTGTATCTATTATATCACCAATCAATCAAACGTGTATCAAATCAATCATGGATGATGGTAAACTTTAGACATTGCAAAAGTGTGAGTGAAGTGCAATAGGTGGCAGCACGGTTTGTTCACGAACGAAAAGCATCGCACCGAGAGTGTGAGGAGAAATTAAAAAGACCAAATGAGAAATCCGTGTGCGAATGTCACCGACTTTTGCAATAATTCATCGGCCAATGATCGGCGGCTACGTTTGGTCTGTCGGTCGGCCGGTCGTTCGGGTGACGTCATTTCGCAGATTTATCAAACTTCACGATGCGCTAGACGTTGAGCGTTGCACTTGAGACGACGTGGCGACGTTTATCACGAGGTTCGGTCACGCTGTTGTCTACTGACAATGTGAGTGCGTGAGTGTTTGGCCTCAATGGTAAGCAAAAAGGGGCCGCTTTGTGCTTGTTCGATGTGCTGGCTGTGTCTGTGTCAGCCGCGTTGTGTTGTGTTGTGAGAATAGCCGACTGGCAATTGCGTAATAATAATGAGCATTAACCGCTGACAACGTGCGAGTGTGTCCATGTTTGGCGCAAGATTCTGATCGATTGGAACGCAATGTAAGAAATGCCCCTTTTGTTTGTTGGCCGGTTGTTGTTGCATCAATGGTCGTCGATGACGATTCAAGCGGAAGTTTGTGTGTCGACAACTCACGAGCAGCAACTCACGAGACAATCGATCCAATCGAGAGCAAAGAATGGAACGAACGACGAGCTGAAAAGGACGACACAAAAAATAATAATAATAATAATAATAATATTATGAGCACACGCACGCACACACACACTCAGTGAGCGTAGTTCTTCGAGGCGCACATTTGTGGCACTGTAATATATTGCGTTGTTCATTGAGCAATTCTTCTTTGACATTGCTCAATATTACTTGATACTGCTTAATATGTGCGTGTGACTATCGCGTAATTACCCATCGATTGTTGCGTAACAATAAAGAGAAAGCAAGCGTGTGCAAGCGGCATTAGCGGCGACAATTGGTAGCACACGCGCGCAAGCACACGCACATGCACACCAATGTGGCGTGCAATGCTTGCTTCATTAGAGAAATGGGGGACAGAGAAACCGCGAACTTTGTCGCTTTGTCACCACAAAGTTCACCGTGTCAACTTTAAGCCTGCTACTGGAGCCACCGAGCCGAGCCGAGTTGTCAATGCAAACTTGGCGCAGTCATTATTCATAGGCGGGCACAACGAGCACACGGGCATCGCGCCTCATGTGATGGGTGCCATTAACAACACACACACACGCTCGTTCGTACGTGCGTTCGTCCGTTCGTCAATACTCTGCTGTCGTGGATACGTCGACGAGCGAGCTATCGATGCTTTGGCACGTGTCCGTGCGGGCGTGCGACATTCTGCTCAGGATTACTCGTCGACGTGTCTATCTGTTCGTTTGTCCGCCAACTGCTCGTCTACTGCTGGCTGTTAGCTAAAGTTCAAGCAACTTATCTCTTTTTCACTCCCAGTAAACCAAGTGAAAGTTCTTGCTAATGTTGTCGTGGTCGTCGGATTAGCAACTACGATGTTTGTTGTTGTTGTTACTGCTCATACTGTCGGGAGACTAAAAAAGTCTCACACCTAACGCAGTTCGTTTAATTAAGTTTCTAACCGTTCGTATCGACACAATAATATATAAGCGAACGCCTCAAGGTAAGCCGTGTGTTGGTAAGTAGACAGCACGCGACGTGATAATAATAATAGAACAAAACAGATCGAGCTGTTGTTGTCACACTGAACAGGGAGAAACTGAACAGAGGAAGTGGGCCAAGAATCAAAGATTCTCATTCACAATAATCATAGTAATAACAATGATCGTGGTTCGCACGCTCACTTTGAAAATCTAGTGATAATAAATGTTTTTGTCGCATTGTTTACGCAAACTTATAATCATATGTGAGAAAGTAAACTCTCACTTGTGAAAGAAGTTGCACAATAATATTGGCAGCTCGAATAGAAGATGTTCTCTTGTGCAAAAAGAACAACAATGTGCACGTTGAGAAAACTGTTTGCGCCACAATACAGTGAGCTGCTGCATAACTTGGCTGAGATTCTACAGAGCGAAACTGTCCATGAAATCACAAGAATGTGATCAAAAGTATTGCGCAATATAGATTGGATGAGCGAAATCTGATCGTACGACGGATAGTTGTCGTGCTGCACAACAAACGTAACGGCAACAGCACCAACAATAGGAAACAAAAAACAAAGAAGTGTCCAACTTCTTATAATAATTGTTTGCCATCAGTTTTCTCGTTTAGAACAGAAATCATTGATCATTCCAATGATAGCTCGATTCGTTCGTGATTGTTCGTTCGTTCGTTGATAATTGATCGCTAACAAACTAAAACTAAAACTCTAACCAGACAGTTAACGACGCTTTCGAATGTTTTGGCTGACGCTTTTGCAATGGAATATTTTCTCGGTCACCTGGTGCTAATTTCAACTTCAATTCCAAATTCATTTCAACTCCTCATAACGTGCTGCGTGATAGCACATGTCCGCCTTTTGTGTGTAGTCTGTGTGTCCGCATGCCGTGTCGTGTCGTGCCAGGCGGCTTAACAAACGATCTGTGTTGGTTATGATCAGCAATCCGAATCGTTAGCGAACGAATCGGATAATAACAAGTCAATGATCGTTCGTTTCGTTCATATTTGTTTGTTCATATTTCGCACCTGCCTGCATCGCATCTAAAGTTATAATCATTATTGACTTTGAAGTGACCAGCCAGCAAGTTTTAAGCAGTCGAGAATTTAAGAAAGAAAGAAAATCAACGATATATAACAAGGCGCAAATTGTCACGAATCATTGCTGACGCAATCATTCGTGCCGATGCACACATTCTGGAACGAATTATGAACGAACCAAGTCCGGCTCGTGGCGGCTCAAACAAAAAGAGACAAACTTGTTTCGAACAACAAATAATAATTATACAGCACAGCGCATAGTTTGCTATGATAATTGTGCTATTTGATTCACGATTGAATTGTTGAATTCGATACATTGAGAGTCCGATATGCTGGCGAACAATCAATAATAACAATAATGATAATAGTTAGTTTCCGTTGTATCATTCAATCTTTCGCTTGTTCGTCCGTCCGCTCGCTCGCTCGCTCGCTCGTTCGTTTGTTCGTCCGTTCGTTGGTCTTGATGTTGCCATTGTATCACGTTGCACGCTCACACGAGCAATGAACACGAGAGCTAGGAATTAAGACAAATCATGTGGGCGATCGAAGCTAGATCAACAGCGGCAGCAGCGGCAACTATCGAATCGAATCAGATCGAATAAAATCGAATCGAATAGGCCAATCAGGATGTTAGTTGCCAATTAAACGGTCAAGAGCACTCCCAATGTCTCTGCTGCTCCAATTGATCGTTCGTCCGTTCGTCCGTTCGTTCGCTCTTCTCCATCGCTCTCATCCATCGATCGATAGTAGATTGCTTTAGAACAACCTGTAGGCTCCAATCATTGATTGGTGATCAATTACTATGCTCTCAATGTTCTACTCTGATAATAATATTGATGGCTAACTTTTGTAAATTGTAAATGAGAGTGTGACTGTTTCACGTTGCACTTGAAAGGTCACTTGAAGCTGCGTCGTTTAATGTCGTCTTCGACGTGGCTCTTTCGAAGTCTGTCGATAGTCTGAGCGAAGATTCAATAAAACTTGAACATTTTAAACACTTTGCCAACTGCATGAAGAGTAATCTAGATTCGTGGAATAGCACCGTAAAGAATACACGTTAATGTTATTTTGATTGCATTGTTTTCGCTGTGCCGTTGTGCAGTTGTGTGTGCTGTGTAGGTGCTATCGATGCTAACAAACGAGTGAGAGTCTGCAAATTGGCATTTTATAAAATGGAAAAAAATGTTTAGAACTTGCAGTTTACAGATTAAACTTTGTTGCCTGTCTCACACTGGCACTCAAAAGAACAACAATGTTTTATAGTTTGAGATGAGCAGACGTTGCACTGCGTACACACTTAATTAATGGTTTCGTCGTCGAATCATTGTGTCGCACATGCACACACACAACATTGATCTTTCGAGGAAATGCCAATCAGGTGCTTAACATTCAGTGATAGAGCAAGTTTAGTTGATTTTCGTTGCAATCTAAGTGCAACGAAAGTCCAACAGCCAGCGTCCATGTAAAGGCGTCACCCTTTGTCTGTCCGTCTGTCTGTCTGTGTGAGCTGAGCTGAGCTGAGTTGTTGTCCATCGGCTCAGATTGGCGTTGCTCGAACGACGTCGTTGGCACGTGCAACATCAAGTGATTGAATCTACTGGCTATTTTTTACGTTCGCCATCCGTCGGTCCACATCTTGAACACGCCCACTTTGGCACGTTCATCAATAGTGGCAGCAACAACAGCAGTAACAGTAACAGCGTGAGCGTAAAACGAGCCTCTCAAATATAAATGCTTAATAGTTCTCTCTTGAAGATCGAAACATTCAACGTGGAAGTTTGAACATAAAAATAACTCCTGAATAACAAGCGAGCAAACGAACGAGCGAACAAGAAAGCAAACCAACAAGCTGTATTTGTTGTTATCATAATATAAAAGCAGATTGAGAACAATCAAACAACAACAAAAAACAAAGGCCGCACCTTGCTCACTCGTTGTTGTTCTTCACCAATGAATGCTGAATTTGATCGATTGCTTTGCATTGATTTCATTTTGTTCTGACACTGAAACAAACTGAGTTGAACTAACGAAAACGAAATAACAAGTGTAAGTGTTACGCTTTCTACTTTACGTTAGTGCTGAACACAACTGACAAGCAGCAGCAGCAACAACAACAACAGGTGTGTTTATTACAAGCAATCAAATTGCAACTCGATTGATTCGATTTGATTTGACTCAATTCGAATAGATTCGATTCTATGTGATCACTGATCAGATCAGATTCGATCCGATTATGGAGAAGCAAAAAGGCAGAGTTTTCAGGGCACACTCAACATTTAGCGAATCGTTTTACACTTGCTCACAAAACAAGTTCAAGTTTACATTCCGATAAATGTTTGCAGATTGAATTTGCATGAATATTGAGTTTGAGTATAAGATTGTTTTGAAAATTTAAAAAATAGGTGGCGCTACTTGTTTCGCATTGCAGTGATGGTCTGCTTTCGACAAACAAACAGAGATCAAGAGACAGCAACCGATGTTTTGTTTTTTGTTGGAGTGTCGTGTGATTTATATCGTAATCGTTGGTTGGAAATTAATCGCGAGCGTCTAGAGAGCGCATCAGTGGAACTCGAATCGATCACTATTCGTGGTCGTTAGAACTATAATGTTGACTTGTCTACATTGTGCTTACGAACGTGAAGGCGAACGAAAGAACTGCTAAGCACGATGATTGATTCGATTTGATTACTGTTATGATTATGAATACAAGCATAGCGAGCGCAAGTTGTTTTACAAACATTTGATCTTGTTCTCTTGTGAAATGCTCTTGAACGTTGTGTGGCCACCTCAACGTTTTGTTCGCTCTAGTTTTGTTCGAGGTCGTGCAACCGGCGCCGTGGACCCAACAAAACAAGCACCCAACGTGCGCACCACTTAACAGCAAGCCGTCGAATGATGATATGAAAAGGTGCGCCGATGGATAGAATTCCTCACACTCACGAGGGGACAAACAAACTCCGAGGAAGACAATTTATCAACACACGCACGCACAGTTGCACAATTTCACGTCCAAATCACGACTTTAACGCATTAAACTTTAACTAACTTACTGTAGGCAGACGTAGTGGAGGACAAACAAACCGACGCACGCACCAGCAAACGTTAACGAACCTAACGAGCTTCTTTTCATTTCTATTTCTGTCCGCATTAAAATAGATTTTGTGTGATGCAAACAACAAACATTTAATTGAATTATAAATGAATAAATGTGAAAACATTGCGTCACGAATTGCAACAAATGGTTGAATTTTTTTTCCTACGAGCGCGATCGAAATGTTGCCCACTGGCTCGTCTGGTCGTTTGCTCGAAAGCTTACAGCAAATGAGCTATTTCGACGAATTAGGCAGAGCGCCAGGTGAGATCATTGAGAATAAATCATTTCGATTTATCGCACTTTCACGTTCTCACTTTTTGCCCCTCATCATTTCTTAGTTCGTATTTCGACACAAACTGGTGTGCCGCCACGAACTGTGTGGCAACAAAAGTACAGATTTCAAACAAAGATAACGGTGTGTATTGAGTGCACACACAAACTAGAACGACATAGAAGAGAACTTGAATAGAGAGATTGTGTATGAAGGCGGCCAAAAGTTGACTCGGGAAATATTCGAACTCGAAAGACGCACCCGCAGCCGCAGCCGCAACAACAACAACAACGATAACGAGAACGACTTATGACAAGCATAATCAACTGGCCATTCGAATCAACGTGAGTCGAGTCGAGCACAAGGAACAGTTTGCTTTTTGAGCAGAATATTCGCCGAGCGGCACCTGCGCGAGCAAACGAACGTGTTCACACTACCAGGTTGCCTCAAAACAACACAATGACGCAAGCTGACTCTTCATTTAATGTCGCAATTTTTTACTCATCATTTCCGCTTGAAATGTTACCACATGAAGGTCCTGTTGCACGCGCATGTCCATCCATCCATCCGTCCGTCCGTCCGTCCGTCCGTCCGTCAACGCATTCGACGATCAGATACGCGAGACACACAACAGTCGGAAGTTGCTATGCGCATAATTGGTCGCCCTTGTTTGCCTATATTTGGCGTTCGTTCATTCATTGGTTCTTCGTCGCTGTTGTTTGTTGGCTGGAAACAAACGAAGATGCAAGCCAAAAGTTGAATGATGCAAGCTGAAGCTTTTGTTTGTTCTGTGAAACTGAAAGATGTCTCATTCAGGGTGTGCGACACACGAGACACGCCCACACAATCATTTGGCGTTAAGAGTGGCAAGTGAAATAAAACAAACCAAATTGAAGCGTTTGAATTGAAAAGATTCTTCTGGTTTCTGTTTCTGTTTTTGTTTGTATGCTTTCATGAGTTTATTTGTCCGTTCGTCTGCATTCCTATTTTGGTTGTTTGTTTGTTTGGTGGAATATTTGTTTTAAACAAACAAGCATAGAACCGGACATTGGTGCGTTCATCGTGATCGTCGTCGTGGTCGTCACAAGGCCACGCAATAGCAGATTATCGCATGCACTGTCCTGCGATATTCGTTCATAGGTGCCAATAATATACAACAAATTCGATGAGCAGCAGAGAGAAATCATAGGCGTCAAAAATGACGCCTGTTCTTCTCTTGATCATGTGCAGTCTGTTGTGTCTATCATGCCAATGCCACGAATGACTTTCAACTTAACTCAGCGCGATTCAAGCCAACTCGAAGAGGAGAGAGAGAGAGAGAGAGGGAGAGAGAGCACGAGCTCAGCAGGAACACTCAAAAAGGTGACTGCCAAGTTGAAATTACGTGCATTATCAGTTTTGATGAATTCAGTTCTATGTGTTGTTGATGCTTCATTGGACGAACGGGCAGACGGGCAACAATGTTGATAGAATAAAAATTGGCAATGGTCAGAATTGAAAGAATGATAATAACGGGATGCAGCGACTAGAGTAAACTATTTTCGTCTCGTTTCGTGCGATGATTTATTGCAACAACTGCATTGTTGGCTGTGTGATGGCCAACACCACACGGGGGCGCCACTGCTGCTGACCAATCAAACGCACTGCACGTTGTGAGAAGGCAACGAGCAAATAATTGGACCACGCGCTCGATTGTAGCCGACGTCAATTGTTGTCGCTGCCGGTGGTCGCGTCAGATCGTGTGCTGGTGGTCGCTGTGAGTGTGTGTGTGTGTGTGTGTGTGTGTGTGTGTGTGTGTGTGTGTCTGGCTGCCTGTCTGTCTGTTGATGATGGCTGGTCTGACTCTTGCACTATGCGACTCTAACTGACGCTGCTGCTTGATTCGTCGAGGATTCGATCGAAATTCGTGTTCATTTGTTCGTTTTATTCGTGTAAAATCAATAATGCACTGATAATGTGTTCCGAGTGAGACTCAAAATCACAATCACAATCACATTCGAAAGAAAGTCCAGCTTGAGATGCACATTTGTTAGGCAGCAGCACACTGTCTATCTGACTGTCTGTCTGACTCACTGACTGTATATTCGACTGAATAACGATAACGACAGCGACAACAATAATCACGAAACAAAACAATCAACTTGACACCGAACACTCGAGCAATATTCACTGCTCGAGCACGAGAGGGGCGTGTGTCAGGCAACAACACAACGTTGCACAATGTTAGCGCACAAATGTTTTGGAAAGCAACAAGTGTTTTCGTTGATCTCGTTGTCATTTAATTTCAGTTTTGTTGCTTGAGACGAATGTTGTTTTAACGATTCGTTGTTGGTCAAGTTGCGCAATTCATTCATTCGTTCACTCGAATGATGATCAGCATCAGACGAGATCTCTTGTTTCAATCATAAATATATAGTTCAGTGTAGCTTAGTCCCAACGAACTGATGCAGATGGCAGCACTTGAGCGAATCATCGATCGCTCGATTGAAAATGTTTTGGAAATAATCATCACTTTCTTCGCTGATTGTGCCTAAAAACGAAGTTTATTAACATGTGTGCATGGCATTCTGTTTTGTATCCCAGTGCTAAGAGTTAAGCAGCAACAAGATGATTGGTGTTGATCAATAAGGCTTATGAGCGCGGAACAGTCGGCGAGCCTGTCATAACAAATTCATCCAAGTCTTCGAAGGCCTGTGTGAATTGGCCCGATGCTGAGCCCGAGTGATCTGAGCTTGAATTTGCATTACCACCACCAGCAACAACCATCGACATGTCGCTTGAGCTTGTGGCAAGTTGTTGTTGCATTGCAATGGGAGATTGCATTAACGTTGAGCGTGTGTTTGCAGTGTTAACTGTACTATAATCAGCAGTATTGTAATGAGCAGTTGAATTTGTCATTAATGAGTTCGTTGTTGTGTTGCTGATATGTAAGAGTGTGTCTGTGTCATCGGCTGTGTTGTTGTTTTTGGGAAACATGGGCGTCAAATCAGAGTAGAACAATGAATGCTGCTGATTTGAATTATCAATGGTTGGCGCTTGTTGAGCTACTTGTTGATTATTGTTCGACAGTAGACTATCGAACATTGCATTGTTGGAATGAATTAGACGTGAAGCTGGCAACGGCATCGAGTCCGAAAATGTGGTGGCCAATATCTGATTGCTAGACAGTGCGCCCGACTCTTCGGCCGGATGATAAATGCAATCTTGTCCCGATTGTTCGTATTGCAATCGGAATCCGCCATTGTTCACGCTTTCGTACGTTGAATCCGAGTGGAAACGCAACACAATCGGACCGTGTGTCTTGATAACAACAGGTGCCGACAGTGTCTGTCCACGATAAAAGTTCAATCGGCCGCCACAATAGCGATCGTAAGTGAACCCGTCGCCGTTGCGTGAGCCGCCCGGAATCATGAGATAATCTCGCGAGCAATCGGAATCGCCTACGCCCGAAGTGGCCGCGTTAATGTTCGCCCCATTGATGGACCAATCGTAATCGCTGCTGGTGAACACGACACGGCACGTTTCCGGCTGACGTTGTATGCAAATAGAGTAATCCATTGAGTTGAGATATTGGCCAAAGTTGAACGATTCAATAATGCCCGACGGTGCGGTGAAGTATTGCAAGCAACCGTTGGGTGCACGCGGCGTGAACTGCGAGCGTAACATTTCGTAGGCCAACGCCGAGGCTGCCTGAGAGACAGCATTGAGGCCCGACGCGAATGTGGTCGAATATTTTATCGCACCGAACGGATTGCCGAGAGGCGAGCCAAGTGTGCCGCTACTTTTGATGGCCTCAACGCCGGCACGACGATTCAAACAATCGATTTGTGTGATTTTCAATTGCCACCGATGATCGCCCACTGTTGAGGTCAATTGAGGTACAGTTAAGGTAAGTAAATTTATTGTTAATTGGTGACGGATTTTTCGATCAAGATGATAGATAGATCTCCATCTTACCTGCATCAGTATGAAAAACAATCGACGCCGAACGCTGTGTGTAATCTTGTGGAATGTTAATGTAAACTGTTATGCAAAAGAGAAGTTAGTTGCGAGAGAGTTAGTTGATTATCAGAGAGAAACAGATCCATCTTAGGTTGTGGTTGTTTCACTTACGGTGCTGATTACGATTCAAGCCACACAGGCGCGGTATTGTGTTGGGCGGCAATCCCGAAGCCGAGATCTCCATGTAGTCGTCAGTGCAAGCGCCCAAATTTGGCTGATCCAATTGAAAGTCAAGAAAATCGATGCGCAACTGACACACGTTGGGATCATCAATTTCCATTGTCAGATCGCAAAATTTCTCGTCTGTGTCCGCGCTCGGGTAAGCGGGATTCTTGAAGTAGACCACTTTCTCACGTGTGGTCACGTGACACGTGCGCGACACAATGCAACACGAACCGAAACCGGCCGCGCACGGTGACGACGGTTGTCCTCCCAACAATTTGCACTCGAACGCCGTGTAACAGGTGCCCGATTGATTGGACGAATCGAAACATTCTTCGTTGGGAAAACGAATTATGTTAAACAATGACGGTCGTGACGCCAACCACGGATTGGGAGCTGAAAACATGCTGCGTTGTGCTTGCTCATCGGAGGCCATTTCAGCGCCCATTGTTGCTGTTGGTATTGTCATTGCTATTGCCAATGATACAAAGACAAGGGAGGTCACACGCCACATCATTGTCAAGTTTGCCACTAATCTTGGCAAAACTGCGGCAAATTCTGTTTGAGCTTGAGCTTGAGCTTGGAATTGAGTTTGAGTTTGAGTTTGAGACATTTTTCTAGTCATTTTTCTGGCAATTCTTTGTAGCTGATCTCACTTTATTGACGTTGTTTTTAAAAAAACTCGTGCTGGAGCGATTTTTCTCGACTTTTCTCTCAATAAACAATCAATATATGCGCATCATTCGATGTTTAAAATTAAACTGTACTTCATTCGTTGACAGTTAGCAGTCAGCAATTGAAAATCGAGCGTTCACAATTGAGGCTAGCAAGCGATAACATTGAGAAATGCTCGTTGAAACACCGTATTGAGTGACCAAGTCAATGGTCGGTCCAAATGCTGCAAATTTCCTTCATATTTGAAAGGTACACTGACCACAACAGGTGTGTTTGTGTGTGCTCTCTAACATTTTCATGCAACGGATGCATCGAAACTTGACGAAAGGTCACTGTTTACTCTCTAGTTCTCACTCATTTCACTCAGTTGGTTAGTCATAACAATAAAAATCATCGCCGTGTGTGTCCTCAAAATATACTGAAGCAAACCAGCGAGCGAAAAGTACAATAACACTTCGGTGTGATAAAAATGAAAGCTAAAAGTAAAGACAGCACACAAGTAGTGTCGACAACACACACAATCTGATGATTTGTTGTTTATTTACTATTGCGTAATATTTGTAATCATGTGAAACGAAGCATGCATACTACCGACCGCATTTGATCACATGACAGCCACATCCGGTGTAATGCTCGCTCCCTTGCTTGCTTGCTTAGTCGCTCGCTAGCTCACTCGCAAGAGAAGCAGAAGCTCAGGTGAGATCATTATGTACGAAAGTAAATCGAAGGAGGAAAGTACGTTCCAGTGAGAATGGGAATGAGCATGAGAGAATAGAGAGCAGAGAATGTTGCTGCCGCCAAATGTCTGTGCGATCGAATTGGATCGAGTAAATCATGCGCTTTGATTTGTTTGATTCGTTTTGAGCAAATGGCCGCGCGTTAATCCTTGCGCGTTCTATTGTTGCGACAGTTGCAGTTTAGCTAGCAACTGTTGCAATTGTTTGGCCAGTTGGAGTTTCACAATCTCCTCTGCAGCTCATTGTTCGGTTGATCCGAGCAACAGGAGAGAAAGAATGCTCGGATTCTCATGTAAACTAACGCTTTGTGACGACGAAATTTGCATGATTATTGTAAGCAACGAAAAGAATGAAGCACTAACTTTATTTGGCGCTTTTCCACCTTTATCTGCTTGCCAACGATGTTGCAAACTCACTACATTTCATTAGCGATCGACCGAATTTACCGACCGACTTAACTTAGTGATGAACACTTGCTCAAGCTGCCAATGCTCACGACTTGAAATGCTATCATTTGGATGCTTGCACGTGCACACGTACGCATTCAACACTTCTTGGGTGGCACGCTCACACACGCACAGACATTTAACAATAATAATCACAAGAGATAGCAATAACAAGAGGACAAACAGCATTAGCTTTGAATGATGTAAATAACTTTGAATGTTGGCTTATAATCTGGACAATTCAACAACTGTGGTTGGTTTACGCATGCAATTATATGACCATGTTTTGATAACATGAGTAAGAATTATGTCCGTACTTTATTTAGATTATTGTGTGTGTGTGTGTGTGTGTGTGTGTGTGTGTGTGTGTTCTATCAACTCAATGGTCCAACGGCTGATAGTTTTGTAGATAGACGAACTGAGTTGTCGAAATAAATCAACTTGCTCTGTCGACAATAATTTTATTCACTTATTACGTGCACGTGTTACACGTGCTTAGAGTGCTAGAGTGTATCATCGTGACCACAATCACAATCATCATAGCTAAATCATTAGCAGCATCTGGTCTGGTGCTAGTTTTTGATTGCTAGAGTTTACTTGTGTTTCCCTTTTGGTGCATTGGTCCATTCATTGGACAATTACAATGAATGGACAGTTCGTTTCAAATAACTCGATGTCATCGACGAGTGAATGAAAGAACGAACGAACGAATTAATCCGCCTGATTACAAGCAACCTTAGATTTTGTCCGTGTACCGTCCTTCTGTCAGACAATTTGCCTCTAAATGGGAGAGAATATTTAGTTTTGAGCGAGAAGAAAAGACTTTAATCCTCGAAAAAATCCATATTTTAACATCTGACACAATGTTTTGACCAACACACACGCTGCTCGAAATAATCTCTATTCGATTGCCTTTTATTATGCTCTTCTTTCGCACTCTTGCTTGTTATAATCGTTGTAATTGTTTGCTACAACGATAACAACAATAACACGCTTGCTTTAGTCGATTGTTGTTTTGATCAAAACAAGAGCAACACTTGCTTGTCGCTCTTGTTGATTGAACCAGCCAGCGTTCCAAACAATCTTTCTTTAGCAATTATTGAGTTACACAATCAATCATACGCTCCAAGTGAATGCCGACTCCACATTCATCGTTCACTGTTGTGTGCTGCAACAAACAGCATTAGCTGCAAACTTCTCTTTTTCTTTCTCTTTGTTTGTGTGTGTTCGACAACAACAAAATAAAAAAAGATGACTCAACTCTGTGTCGTGTATTTAACGCTTGCAACATTCATATCGTAATATGAATGGCAATAGGCGAATGGACTACTGACGACTGGCCCATTTATTGACCATTTCCTGTCATTAGATTCTTTCTCTTTCTCTTTCTCTCTTCGTCAACAAGAATTCCGTCCACTATCAGGCGAACAAAAAAGAAAGCCAAGCGTTGATTTTTGCCATTCTAAACAAACATCATTTTTATCGAACAAACGAACGAACGAGCGAGCGAGCGATCAAACGAACGACCAACAGCTAATCGAGACATTTCGTCGCACGGATTATATTTCACAACAATTGCTGTCTTTCATTCATTTGTTTCGTCTCGCTTGCACGCCTGTTCGTTTCATAGTTTGCACGCTCATTCGTTCCATCGTTCGTTGGCTAGTGATTGATGAGTGTTCGAATGTGCGCCCACAAGTCACACCAGTCACACCAGTCACACTGCACGCACGCACGCACGCACGCACGCACGCACGCACGCACACAATTGCGTAATGATTAACTTCCGGACGCGATAACTGACACCTCAGCTCAGCTCAGCCCAACTCAACTCAACTACGGCTATTTGCGAGTGCGTACGCCAGTCCGCTCAAATGATTTGTTGCAATTTGTGTGTGCCAATGATTCGTTTCACCGGTGATTGCGTGAATGCAACGTTTGCAAATCATCGTTCGTTCAGTGGGCGTGTGACGGCACACTTATCGTTTGTTGTTTGACGCGCCAAGTTGACACACAGTCGACACTGTTTCGAGCAACCAACGACTAAGATTGTACTCTATGGTACGAATGTCACACTAAAAAGGTGTAATTGATGCATGTGGTCGTGACTGTTTGTACCAGGCATCATAGGGGCGCACCATTGATAGCATTAGTAGTTGTTTCATGCAAGCTAGCTTTTTGCCACTCAGCTTTTTTCCATTCTCATTGCTTCGTGCATTGCTCCACACATCCACAACCATTGTATTGCCTCCGGGTTACGACACGGTAGGCGACCACAACTTTCGAGAGAACTACTTTCGTTCGTCTGTGTGTGTGTTTGTCGGCCCTGAGAGCAATCGATCGAGTGAGTGCGAGTGTTGGCCGAGCTTTATCGCTCCAATGGGCGTGAATTGTCTCGCACATTACAGCAAGTCTTTGTTGTGGTGGTCGTTAACGCAGAACAGAATGGCGAGCAACTTTCTGCCAACCTGTTCTGTTTCATTTCGTTTCAATGTTGTCGTGTTGGCTTAAGTGTTTGAGTGTGAGTGTGAGTGTGAGTGTATTAGTGTAGGCACCATTTTTTACGTGTGTGTGTGTGCTGTCTCTGATCATATGCGATCATTGTTAATGTGCGAACGTGCCCAATGGAAATCGAGAACTTCAATTGAGGCGTCAACTCATTTGAGTTTGTCGAATGTTGCAAGTTGTTTGTGTGCACTGCAACAACTTGTGTGGTAGCAAACAATTCAATCATCTCAATGTTTTAGCTCAATCTTCTTCTGCCTATGCCTGTGTGTCTGTGATACTATGCACGTGCAACAACTGTGTGCGTGCTGCTGCTGCTGCTGCTGCTGCTGCACGTGGTTGCAAACTCAAAGTTGGCCACGTACGAGCGCGTACGAGTGCATGACAAACGTTGAACGTGCCAAAAAAATTCATTTGGCTTTTAGTTTTGTGCCTTTTTCAGCGTTCGTTCAATTTTTTCCACTATTTTTTCCGGGGAGATCAAACTCTGCTTTAAAATCAATTTCTGATGAACGACAAGCACGCACAGACACATACGACAGCAACAATAATGTAAGCATTGTAGAGAATATGGTATGTGAGCGAGCAGTAAACGAGCGTTTCCTGTCTTGACTCGGATATCAAGCAGACACGAGTAGTTGAAGTGTCAAGTGAGGCAAACAATGAACATTGGTACACGTGACAAGTGGTGACTCTCATTACGGGCGTAATGATGCGCACAATGATCGAATGACCTTGTGTTCGATTCGATTCAATTTCATTCGAATGACCGCTCGTCTGTTCATCTTTTCGTTCGTTCTCATTCGGAATGAATAGAACTTGCAGTCTGACGACAATTCAACTCGAATGTAGCGAATCATTATTGAACTCAGATTTTGCAAGTTCAAAACGAAATCAGAGGACCAAAAATAATAAATAAAACTCTTCCTTGTTGTGCGTACATTCTACCGGTGCTTGCTGTCTTGAACAATGTGCTTACTTTTGCTCTGAACAGACAACAATGAGACGACATCGATCGTGTTACAACTAACGCGACGATGGCCTGAACACGACGCGCGTCCAATTGAAGACACAAACAAACGCACGACAATAGCTGGCTCGCGTGAAATCAAAAGCGCGAATAATTGAATGCTCATTCGAATTTCGATCGAAATCATTGGCACCAGCAGCAGCAGTAGCAGAAGCAGAGGACAATTTGACAACAATAGTTTGCAACATTTGCTTGCCTAATTCTTCTTTCTTTGCTTCCATTCGATCGATCGATCGATTCGTTCTATTCAGAGATTCAGGGACCATTTCGTTGCTTCCATTGCAAG
The DNA here is from genome assembly GCA_019968535.1 of Fragariocoptes setiger. Taxonomy (NCBI): domain Eukaryota; kingdom Metazoa; phylum Arthropoda; class Arachnida; order Trombidiformes; family Phytoptidae; genus Fragariocoptes; species Fragariocoptes setiger. The sequence goes on from JAIFTH010000288.1 coordinate 31,396, forward strand.
TTACAACAACAGTAACAACGTTGTCACATTGTTGTTTGTTGCTCGCCACGTTTGTATTATCGTGCGACACGATCATTGTGAAAGCTCAACAGGCGATCATCAATTGATAAATCGATCGATCGTTCAGATCGAATTGGATCAGATCACAGAAGCAAGCAAATTCGAATGCTGATCGTTGATAGATCGTTCTCTCTTCGTATTGACACGTTCTCTTGGCTCTTTCTCTACGCTGTGTTCGTATGCTAATGTTGCACACATCAACACACGTGCAAATAATGTTCTTGCTTGCGTTTTGATCAGCCAGCAGTCAGCAGCCAACAGCCAGCAGTGAGAATGTTGGTCTTCCGTTTGCCAACAATCACTCGGTTCATTCGTTCAGTTTGTGCTCGCGTCAGTTTTGCCCCCGACTGAGCTTTGAGTAAAATTTGAGCCAAATTTGGACCAGGTAATGTCATTGTTGCTGCTGCTGCTGCTGTCCGTGTGCCATTCGAGACCCAATTTGACAACAGCGCTATGCTTCTGTCCGCTTGTCTGCCTGTCTATCTGTCACTGGAATCCAGAGACGACGACGGTGACAATAAGCAGCATTGTTTGTACCATCTGCTGGTCTCAAGTTGTGCGGCACGTGTTGCTGCACGTACAGCACGTGATGCAGCTTTTACAATAACCAACCTTTGCCTCCACCTTTAACTTCAACTTCGTAAGTTGCATGAATAAGGTGAGCAGTTTTTTGCACGCTCTCTCGAACTGAACGCGTTCAAGTTTAGTTCACTCAAGAAAAAGCGCTCAGTTCAGTTCAGATCAGTTCAATTGCATTGAACGAAGAAAAAGGTGTTTGTTTGGCCCTCGAGTTTGTTGTTTATTCGCTCGAGCGTACCAACCGATGGATCAGCGCACGCACAAAATAGCAAGAATTATTCTCCAAAAGTACTAGCAATTCTATAGCAATTTCATCGTCCAATAGAGAATAAAGAAAAGAAACCAGTGTATAGTTAATGGGGCAATAGTTGGAGTATGAACGTTTAAATAGTGAACGCCAGAGGGCGCGTGTGTACGTGTACGAGGATCATTTCCGCTGCTGGCGTCGCCGGCAACGTGCACGTGGATGGCAAAGCTGAATTATTAAATGAATTGAATGCAGCTTCTTGTGTGAATAGTGAAGCGTGAAAGTGAGCGTGTAAAAAGTGGCCTGAAAAAGCTTCGAGTTCGTTCGTTCGTTCTTTCGTGCAATCGTTCGACAGTTCGATTGGCTATTGGCGACTCGATTGCGTGCCAGCGTCGAATTCACTGCTTCAATTTCACTTCATATTGTCAGTTGTGACTTGCGCGACGATTGCACGTTCAAATTGGGCTCATTTTTTGCTCACAACAACAATTGTTAATAGCAATTCACGTTACACGACCAACAGTGAAATAAAGCGTGCAATATCGAACGTCATTAACGTCTACGTTTGCTAACAGTTGAATTGCAACGCAACGCAAAGCAATTCAACTCAACGAAACGGAAAGAAAAGAAATAAACACATTCAACTAGTCAAACAATGCTTTTTACTCACTTTTTATCACGTGTCAATGAAAGCGTGTCAAGAGAAACAGACACGGACAGACGGACGAACGTATTCACGTTGAGCCTGCCGACGTAGGAAACACGTACTTCGTGAAGCTTGTTATTACGTTCTACTTACTCACGTGCGACTAATTCACGTGTACATCAAATGAAGTTTAGTTGTTGGGTGACACGCCAATCCAAAAAGCAACAACAACAACCGTGGCAACGAGTGCTCTCGAATTGCAATTTGCAATCTCGAATCGATTGAGAGCGAGAACGAGAACGAGAAGGAGAAGGAGAGAATGTGCTGGCTGTGCTTGCGTGAGTGTGTATCTAGGCGGGCGAATGTAAAATGCAAGTTCTAATGGAACAACATCTCAACTTTCAATGCAAGCTTACTGTATGTGCAGCCAGTGGCTCGCACCTTTTGATCGATAGATCAGTCATCATCTTTTATTATTAGAGCAGTTATATTTCAAAAAGTTTCCTTGGAATTTGCTCTACTGCCCTCCCCCCTTCAAATGAGTGGGATACTAATAGTGTATATAAAGATCTATGCTGTATGATAATTGTTATATTGTATATAATTTACCTGTGGGAGAGGGCCGGTTTCTGCATGGCCAATCATATGGCAAATGGAACTGCCGATCCTGCAAACCCCACATCCATGATCGTCATGAGTCGCTTAGGGCCAACATAAAAGCTTATTGTGTGTTATCGTAACTTTGAATTCAAACACTACTCAGATTAATTGCTTGATCGATTTCACATTAGAATGACTATTTCATAGGAGAAAATAATCCAATCGCGCTGTAGAGGAGACTCATTTGAGGATATATCATACTCTTTAGACATGAGCACATCAACAGCTAGACGATAGTTCGAAAGGTATCGGGACAGATGGAATTAAGCAAAATCTAATATCCGGTAGAAACAGGTCTACATCTGTTGCCGATGATATCGATATTGTAGCTCGTGCTCATGCAGATTCAGATGTCACTTTAAGATCGATACAGTTCGAGTCGGGAAACCGTGCTTCACATCAGACGATCTATCGAAGGATGATCGAACATGACTTAAGGTCATTGGATCCATCGAATGATCTCTTGTTAGTGCTCAACCATCTCATTCGTGTAAGGTCATAGGGCTGTTTGACTTCAAGCAAGTCGTGTCGCTCAAGGATGCACCTGACTGTGGCAATTACATTAAATATGCGATGGATCTCAAGACGATCAGTGACAGGCTCAAAAATAAGTATTACTTCAATCGTCGATTGTTTTTTATCAACATGGAGCGTATCTTCAATAACTGCCGATCATGTAATACCTCCGAGACAGAGTGATATCGATGTACGGTGCTGTGCATAAAGAATGACCCTCCTATACACACAAACTGGGTCACGCGGTCTTTGAACCATGAGATGAGGTGATCATGTGCTCGTCAGCTGAACGACAACAAAAGTTTTCAACTTCTAAAGTATCACACAATCAATTACGCAAGAAAACCCACTGAATCTGATTTAGCAAGTCTTGACTTTATAGACCTTAGATAAGCTCATTTTTTATGCACAGCACTGTACAAATGAAAGTCGTCATCTTCTCTTATGAGACTTTCATGTAAATATTAACTGAAGCTCTCTATTAGTCTGAAAGTTAGTTGGGTTCGGTTATTCGTCGGACAGACGACAATAAACTCAAGTTGGACATCAATAAAATCAAATTGAAAATAAGAATCGTCGATAAAGTGTTAACTCTAATCATATCGACAACAATTTGAACGATTTCATCAAACATTGTAACGTTACTTTCTATTAGTCTAAATTTCTGGATGTCTATTGGTTCAAAGTGGATTTTGTTTCTCATTCTCATTTGTTGCTGAAACGGAAATGAATTCTTATTGCTTGTGTGGCGTTTAATGTTGCGTTACGCATGAACTCATGAATGTTGCACAGATGTTTGTGTGGTCGAATATCTCTATTGCGTAATGATAGATTGAGACACGAGCTATTGAATAGCGAACGCTATGGTCAATAGTTTGTTGAAAGGCTGCAAGTGTTGACTACTAAGAGGGATGTTGTTTTTAGAGACGACAAGCACGACGAATGGAGCAACGACGCTGTTGCATGCATTGCTCTCATTTAACTCGCTTAACAAGAACTGTATCGGTCGCGCTGTTGGTTGGTTGGCGAGCACGAGTTCAACGAGACGCAGTCGGTTGGAATTGAAGTTGGAGTTGGAGTTGGAGTTGGACAGGCACGAGTTGGTCGCTATGCACTTGACCGCTGTCGTTACCATTGTTACTTAATGTGAGCCAGCGAACAGCGTGATAGGCGAATGAGTGAGTGAGTGAGCGAACGAATGAACAGGCAAGCAGCGTGTCGAGCGAAAAGCAAACAAACGAACGAACACAAGCATCAGGCAATAAAATATTCGCAAACCGATAGCATGCAATGAGTAGAACCAGAAAAAAAAACTGTGGCACAAAATGAAATGAGAATATAAAAGTGAAATTCAAAGTCATGGTCTGTTAATTGCAAGCGAATTCATTTGCAGTTTAGTTTGAATTGAATGCTGCATTGTTGTCGGTGCCACTCGCACGTTAACTCAAGCTAAACGTTTCCAATACTTAACCAACAAGCGAACGAACAAACAACGGCTAATATTTGCTTCGTTTTGGTGCTAATATGTAATGTTCGCTTGCTTTCTCGAACAATACTATCATAAAATTCACTTTGAGTTAGACTGTGAGTGAAAAACTTTGAGAGAAAGATACGACACGCTTGAAATTCACGTTTCAAATGTTCTCTTGAAAAATATTTTCACTTTTGTTTTCAAATATTTGTGTGTGCCATATTTTGCATCGAACTACTAGCATATTTACTCGTACTTGCTGATGCTCGCGTATGATAAGATCAACACTCAATACACTAGATCTGTAGCACACAGCAATCGCTTCATAATAATTGTTACGATGACTATTACGTAACTACTATCGCTCTCATTGAGTGCTGCTTCTGTTGTTGTTGTTGTTGTTGTTGTTGTCGTTGCTGCTGGTGCTGCTGCCTTTGCATTTGCTCTTGTGTGGGCCACAACAATGCGGGCGGCCACAATTAACACAAACAAACAAACAAATGATGTCCAACTTTAAGAATGGGCAATCTCCATGAACGTGAAAGCGCCCTCTAGCGGTAACATCAGTCTGAGCAGTACTCATGTTTATGATTGTGTGTGTGTGTGGGCCCACAGCGACGATATTAACCACATAGACGTGCAGAATTTCAAAAAGAAAGAATGAAGCCATGCATGACAGTGCTAATGGTTGCCTTCTCGCTCGCCCGTTCGCTAATAGTGATCGCAGGCCAATACAAGGCACACTTGACATGCATGTACACGTACTGTAACGTTGCTTTGTGCAATTGCTCTCTCGCTCGCTCGTGCAGACATCGTGCACCTGTGCCCGATTTCAAAATGGTCGCAAACTTTTTTACTTCCTTTGGTGTTAAGAAAAAAAACACCAATGCTGTTAGCAATCGTGTTGTTGATTTCTTTCTCAGTGTTTATTGTTATAGTATGTCCAGAAAGTAGTCAGCCTTCGGGCTATTTGATTTTATTTTTCTACGAATTTTGGCACTAAGAAAGATGT
>JAIFTH010000289.1:0-36519 GCA_019968535.1 Fragariocoptes setiger
ACACACACACACACACACACACACACACACACACACACACACACACACACACGTATACACAAACATTGTCGAGCTGAGAGTAATACTCTTTTATGTTTTAATTGATCGAGCGTCGCCGACGGTGACGCCACGTGTGACTGAGCGGCCCCAGCTGCAGCTGTGAGTGCGACTATCGACAAATTCTTATGCCTTCGTGCGTCGACATGTCGACCCTGGAAGCTAGCTGACTCACTGAACGATAATCGAGCAGCTAGCTGGCGATAGCAAGAAGGACCACATGCTTTAACTCTTTCTCTCGTCTGATCTCGTCTCTTCGTTGAGTCACGTCTTTTCTCGTCCTCTTTCGTCTCGTCTTGTCTTGTCTCGTTGTCTGTGAGTGTGCTCCCCAAAACATGTATTGTTGCACACTAGTTATATCCTTCTAGTTCTAGCCATCAGTTTGCTCAATTACAGAGTTTAATATCGACAAATGCGTTTTGCCGACACTCGATGCATGCTCTGTCGCTGCGGCCGCAGTCCTCAGCGTCACCGTGTGATGTTTCAATGATCGATTCGTCATATCACCTGCCACCACTGTGTCCACTTGCTCTCTTTTTTCAAGTATCATTTCACACACACTCAGCTCTTATGTTTGGACAAGGAACTCTAGTTCTAGCATAGCAAATAGCCACAGTAGCCTGTCTAAGAATAGCAACAACTCACCTTTGGGTTAGACTAATAACAGCATCAACTAGTCTGTTTTCTCTTTCTTTCAGCAAGAGTTTCACTCTAGTGGCGCAGCACTCACTAGCCCGCCAGCTCATAAGCAATGCGTTAGCTGACAAAATGAATACCAGTACTTTCATAGTCAACAACAACAAAAGCGATAGATTCGACTAACTCATTCGAATAGCAAAAGCGAGGGGAAAAACAATTCGCAAGTGAGCAAGTGAATGGATCGGTGAAAATGGTGACACTATCGTCGATGACGTTGTTGTTGATATCATGGCCGTCGTCGTCGTGGTATGAATTAAGTGGCGCCTCTTTTCAGATCGTGAAGGCCACTTTGTGAGTGGTTGTGCGTGCGTGCGTACTCGCATACTCAATATGATCACAATGAAGTGGGCAATCCTGATAAGACACTTTCATGTTCTATTTATTATTTGTTCATCCATTCGACATCATTTCCCATGTCAGTTCGTCCATCCACACGGGTGTCCATTGGTGGGCGGCGCGAATGATGACTTAAACTAACAAGCGTCAGCAAATGAAAATGTCCTGCACGAGCATGTCGTGTGCACCTGACGCAGTCGACGAGGTCGAGTAATAGAGGAATATCATTATTTCGAGTGATGAGCACGCCAGAGGGCGCTGCTCATTCCCTATTTATCCATTGCAACGCATTGAATAGCTAACTAGAATAAAACACAGCGATAAACATAAACACGAGCAGTCTAATCGGAAGCCGATCGAACAGTTAGCGACGACAAGGCCCACGACACTGGTGGCTGCCTGCTGAGTAAACAACGTGCAGGGCTCTTGTTACACTTCTCTCGTGTCTCTTGTGTTATTACGCCCACTGTTGGCGCACACATGGAAGCACACGCACTGGACAGAAAAGTAGTCAATGCCAGTAGTTGGAGCTCTAACAAGCCAAGATGGGCAGAATGAGTTGCTGTACGACGAGTGGCGACGAATGCATGACGAAATTTGCGCAATTGAGCAGCCGATGGCTAGTAGCAAGAGCGTACCCTCAATTGCTGCTATCTGCTTGAGTCGATGAGGTCAGACAGAGAAGAGGCGAGTGCATGCATGCACCCACATCCGCCTGCTGCGTGCACCAATCTGTTTGTCTCTGGTCGCCATGATGGCGATCGTATGCAAATTTTTCGCCGTTTGCTTATCGTACTCGCTGGCTAGGGCTAGCTCTGTTCTGAGAGTCTCTTTGGTCGTTCTTCTATTCCTCAGTTGCTGTTGTAGTGTTAGTGGGATCACTAAAGACTATGCGCGTCTAGTTATTGGCCGGCCGGCTAGCTAACCGGTCTGCTTCTCCGTTCGTCCATCCGTCCGTCTGTCCGTATTTCTGTCTCTTAGGGTAGAACAGTGGCCAGTTGTCTCTTCAAGAGTTAGGACCATTTTTCGATTCACTAACTCTGCTGGCAGTGAGTGGCAATGCATTCAGATTGAGCCAATGGTTCAATCTCGTGCTGGGTCTGACTGTGTGCATGGTGCAAGGTCTCAGCACTTACCACGCACCACACATACTCACTAATACATGGGAGGAGTGAATTGACTATATATGTCACCAAAGTGGCGCCATCTAGTGTTAGCTCTAATTTCCTGTCAACTCCATGCTCTCAGTGAAAGGAGTATAGTTGAATTGTACATCTTCGATCTACTTCTAATGATATAAACTCCTTACTTAATTTTTCCCCTCTTAAATTGTCACTATTGAAATTCACTACTCGAATTTCATGGCACTACACGATACGACAACGGATTCATACGGTACGACAGGTTTACGAGGACAATGCGGTGAGATAAATCGCGATCGTGGCATCCAACGACTCGAGGCGATGCTGTTCGCGTTGGATCAAATCAATCGAGACAACATATTGTTGCCCGACATTCAGTTGGGTGCCATACTGCTCGACTCGTGCTCGTCCAATACGTACGCCTTAAATCAATCGCTCGAGTTCATACGTGCCTCAATCAACACAGTGGAATCGTCGGCGTTCGAGTGTCGCGACAAATCGTCGCCCCGGCCCAAGTACGGCAGCAAAATGATCGCCGGCGTTATAGGCGGCAGTTACTCGGAGGTGTCGCTGCAAGTGGCCAATTTGTTGCGTCTATTTCGCATTCCGCAAGTGAGCTATGCGTCGACAGGCACATCGTTGAGCGACAAATCGCTGTACGATTTGTTTGCGCGCACTGTGCCGAGTGACTTGTTTCAGGCCCGCGCCATCGCCGACATCGTGCAAGCGTTAAATTGGTCGTATGTGTCGCTAGTGTCCAGCGAAGGTTTGTACGGTGACTCAGGCAGCAAAGAATTCATGAAGCAGGCGGCCATGAGATCAATTTGTATCGCCACACACGAAAAGATAGCGCCCAGCGCCGACAACGACACACTTGATGCACTCGTGTTGGAATTGAGAAAGAAGGCAGCACGCGGCGTCGTGTTGTTCACTCGGGCTGAAGATACACGCGAACTGTTGCTCGCAGCACAGCGTGTTGCTAATTGGGGCTCACAACGCTCGACAACATCGTACATGGCCGCTAGCTCGGCGGCATCCAGTTTTTCTTCCCAACAAACAAACAATTGGCAACAACAGCAACAGCTGAAGCAAGAAACAGAGTTCTCATGGATTGCCGCCGACGGATGGGGCACACACCAGAAGCTGATTGAGGGAGTCGAGCATGTGGCACGGGGTGCCATCACGGTAGAGCTACAAGCGAAAACGGTCGCCGAATTCGACAATTACATGCGTCGCCTTACGCCCTACAACAACAAACGCAATCCGTGGTTCCATGAATACTGGGAACAATGGTTCAATTGTCAGCTCGATCCGGCCCAAACGTCGTCATCACAATCGTCGCCAAACTCAGCGGCGGCGGCGGCCGCCGCCGCTTTGACATCTTCGTTGAACTATCATAACAAGAGCTACAGTGATGATGTTGACACTGACACCCCCGCTGACTCTGATAATGAAACACTGGACGACGAATCGAATAATAATAGCAATAGCAATGGTGACGAAGACAACAACGGACAACGCGAACGACGACACACTGCTTCGTCGTCCTGTCTCGACATTGCCAACACAACTTCTTCATCTATAACCAATTCTACACAGCAACAGCAACAACCAGCTAGCCGTAAGCGAAATAAGGAAAGCGCGCCAAATCCAAATTCGAAATCTTCAACACGAAACAATAACATCAACGGTGGTGGCGGCGGCAGAGGCGGCGGTGCGCGTAAGCGGCATCGGAAGCACACGTCACGCCTACCCGAGTGCTCTCCCAATTTGCACATCTCGGAAGCGAATGGTTATTTGCAAGAGCAGAAAGTGCAATTTGTGGTAGACGCCGTGTACGCTATGGCGCACGCGTTGCACGCCGCGTGGCAGCACCTGTGCCACGCACAACCCGGTTTAGTGTGTGATGCTCTTAAAGAACTCAACGGTAAGTCCCTCTTCGCTTTCTTCTTCCCGAGCTTCGACTTTTTGGCTTCTTCTTCTTTTCCTTAAGATATGCCTTGTTATTTTGCCTGATTATGGCCTGTTCGACTGTGATGCGAATAGATCAATGCTGGCTGCTTATCAATTGGCTCGCTAGCTAATGATGTCTCGATCGTCTCTCATCGACCACTTTGATTCTCAATGTTTACGGGAATAGAAATGTTTTCTCGCCAACATGTTCTTTGTGGTGTCTACGCTACGTTGTACGTCTATATCTTTTTACGCCTCTTGTTTTTCTTTATGAAATTCTTCGTCCATTTCTCCCTCGCTCGACGATGATTACGTAATCATCAAACTGGTGTTGCTAGTCGTATTATTTGTGGCTAACGCGCTTATCGCGTGCGCACCTGACTTTTCTCACTCAGTCACTACATTCTACCACATTGTACATGTATAGTGTACACTCGCACATAAAACAAACAATGAGCAACAGACTAAATTGAGCTAAAAGAGATTAAAGAGAAACAACGAGCACACAAATGATTGATGGCTTTTTGCGTGTACACGTGTAGTGCTCTTCGAGTACTTCTCAGGTGCTCGTTGCTCAATCGTCTGACTGGCAGTGGTGCGTGCACCGGAAGTGGCCACCATTCTTGACTTGGAATTCTCACCAAAGTCTCGACGCAATGCAATATCTAATAATATTCTGTTAACGCTTACGGTTAGTGGAAGTGGTACTTGGTAGTGGATGACTTGTGGTCGTGTTGAGATGGGAAAATTGGCAATTCTAATACGTAAATGAATGTGTAACTAGTGAAAGCTAATACAATTCTTCATCTCTCTTTCTACCCCAAAAACAACTGGATATCTATTCATAACAACTCACACAACATGAACAAATTTCAACACACACTCGAATGGAAACACGTGCGCACTCTGTTCCATGGCGACACTTCCTTTAGGTGGAGAATTCTACACAACGTATTTACTGAATGTCTCATTTACAGGTGAGTTTAGTCATTTCAGTGAAGTGACTATAAATAGGTGCTGAATATAAATAAGCGCGACATTCGAACATTTTCTAAAATGTTCTCTTCTAACTTGATGCCCGTCGTTAGAATCAACTCTATCGCCAATCTTGAGCTCTATCGATTCGATTTAGCGCGCGTTGAGTCAGCTCTGACATGATTCGATTGAATCGAAACAAAGTCATGAGAGTCAAAGTCAGAGTTCAGAAGAATAAATAGAGTAGAATGGGGTGAAAAAAACTAGCGCCCCTAATTTCCCGAGCGTCCAATTGATTTTGACCTCCATGGCGACGGAATAGCAGAGCAGAGCAAAGCAGAGGAAATAAGCGAGAGAAAGACCTTGCCTAATTAGCCATAAAAAGTACGGTACTTTTTATTATTATTATTAGTACTATTGTGTGCGTGTGCGGGGGTGTTTGTGTAACGTTGAAGGGCCAAGACTTTCGTTTTGGCTTTTGTCCCTCGAGAAATATCCTGCCTTGCTAAGCGCCCAGAACGATGTAATGAGGTCCGCACACGCACACACTTGCAGCCAGCAAGTTGAGGAGAACAAAGAACTGTACCTAAAGCGTTCTCTCTATTCAGCGGTTCATTATTGCAAGATCAATAGCAATACTAATGCCGCCATTGCTGTTTTTATTGCCATCACCATTTCTATTGTCAAGTTATTGCAGAGCCAATGAACGAGTGTGCGTGTATTGGTCCAATTAACGCGTCTGTTCATTGAAGCTTAGTTAACTGGCTGTTTGCTTAACTCCGAGTTCAACTCTAACTCCAGCTACTCAGCTCAGTCAATTCAAGGACCAATAGTTGTTGGAGGCTGGCTGCTAACTGTCGATGACCGAAAAGAGGCTACTCTTACGAGTCGTAAGTTACTAACTTACGATAGAAGCAAAACAATGGCCAGTGCCACTATCACGGCAGCAACAACAACAGCAGCAGCTCGACCAGCTCACTGTAAATAAGAGTCCTATTTCACGATTGAGGCCGACTAATCTAAATCGCATAGTCACGCGACGACGTCTACGATCTCAATACCGATCGTACGACTTGTTGTTAGTCAATTATTTCCGTCTCTAATTTAGCTCAGTTTAGTTTTGTGCAAGATATTCAAATGAGACGAGGACTCATCAATTTGGTTTGCCGTCAAACAACAACAGCTAGTCTTTATTGACTCTATACAATTGGCGACATTTGACATCTGTGCACGTCATTTGATGAATCTACAGGCCCGTACAGGCAAGTGTGTTATTAGAGTGAGACGTTCTCAGAACACTAACAGCAACGACAACGACAGCAAGTGCAGCGATGCGCATCTCCTTGAACTCTGTTTTGCTTGTGTATGCAAATTGCACACTTGCATAGCTGACTATTGACAACTTCTGACAATAGCAACCGCATGTTGTTTGCTGTCACTGCATTCAGATGAACTCACCAATAATGCATCGACGCGTCAATGATGAATCTTGTCGACACTAATCGACTGTTGGGATTGTCGAACAATACATTGGTGTGAGAAAATAAGTCACAATGGACGACAAACATGTTGATTCATTGATTGCTTGGTTTATATTGAGCTGCCATTAACATAGGAATACCAAAACAGTCGGTACATTCGATGTATAAGTCAGGTAGAATAGCTTGTTGATCAAAAGTTTAAAGAATCCTCTTTGTGTGCTCGAAATTTAATATTCGGCCCACAGTGAACAATAATCGATGATGTCGAATGATGCAATTTCATTAAATTGAAATTTCGTGCCTTGTACCTCAGGTGATGATGATGAGACTCATTTAGAAGATATCCAGAAGCTGTTGGTCACCTTGGATAGATGACTGTAACGAGCTAGAACACAGTGTATCCAGCATGCTCTCGATTAGATCAGCCTGGAGATAAGAGATGAGAGTGGAATGAAACGAAAAATCAATCTATTTCTCTACTGAGAAATGTTGAGCATCGTTGGCGTCTCCGAATTCGCAGGTAAACAGATCAGAGGAAATCATTGCAGTGGCACCCTTTTATTAGTCACAAGCAGGTTTATCTTGTTTTGTGCTCATAACATCGTGAGAATCCAACATTACAATGTTGGTAATACATAGTTGGGCCAATCTCGATCAATTCTCTCGCAAAATAACCACGTTTTCTCAAGTTTAATAAACTTGTGACACTACTAGAAGATTTCGGATCAATTTCGAATAGAAAGCGTATCAAGGCGTTGATGGCGCTTTCATTTTCAATAGAACAACAAAGTTATCAGCCATCAGATCAAGCGGCTGATCAACTGGATCCTAGTTGTGTGTAATAAGTAGTGGTCCACTCGTTGTGACACTTTTTGTTCCGCTATAGCTATAGCTATAGTTCGTTGCGCCATCTGTAGTTGAGTTAATCTCGATACCATCGGAGCTCATCAGTGGAATCACATTGTGTCAGTAAGATCAAGATTACAAACTTATATCTATATGGCTGGCTAGTTAACAAAACGTATGGTTTCATACTAAACACGATTGATTTGCAGTGGAGTGCTAATAGAAAAATAGAGGGAAAGAGAGAGAGAGAGAGAGAGCTTTGAGAGAAAGTAATCCGGAAGTGATGTATCGCTCGCTTTAGCTTCAAATAGAAGAGAAACTTCTCGAAGGACACACATCGACAACTTTGATTATTAATAACTTTGCTTCTCTAATGTATCTTCTTTTTGATTTTATGATCGACACAACCATGTGCGTGTATGGAACGTGCACGGTGGCATGTGAAATAGATTTGGCCGGAAGTGAAGTGAAATTCGACGAGCGCGGCGACGGACCTGGCCGATACAATATTTACAATTATCGACAAAAGTCGCGCTCATCACGCAAGCGGCTGCCAGTCCACCAGCAGCAATCACGACACCGAGCATCGGCTAATGTGGGCAGCCAAGATCAGCAGCAAGACGATGCCGCTCTAGCCAGCTATAGCGACATTTTGGATGACGCGTTCTTGGAGGAAGGCAACAACAGCATTAATAACAATAGCAATATTGGAACTCCGCACACAAACAACAACGACGACGAAGACATTGATGGGGCCGCCAACCAACAAAGTCTAACTGGGGACGTGATCGAAGAGTTTGAGTACAAATCAGTGGGCAATTGGTCTGACGACAAAGTGAGCGTGAACAGCAGTGAAACAGTCGGTTTGCGTTTGCAGCTCGACGACATCGAGTTTGGCGACGGCGAGCGCGGCCAGGTGCCGGCATCGTATTGCTCGTTGCCTTGCAAAGTAGGCCAGGCGAAAATTATGCGTACGGGTGATCATTGTTGTTGGATATGTAAGTTTTGTGCTGATTACGAGTATTTGCCCGACGAGTTTACGTGCGCTGACTGTGGCCAGGGCCGCTGGCCGGTGGCCAACAAGTCGAGCTGCTACGAGTTGCCGCAGAAATTTCTCGAATGGCACTCGGTGTATGCAATCGTGCCGTTGGCCATTGCGTGCTTGGGCCTGGCCTCAACGCTGTTCGTTACTCTGACCTTTGTCAAATACATCGATACTCCCGTTGTGAAGGCCAGCGGACGCGAGCTCTCTTTCGTGCTGCTGGCCGGCATTGCGTGCTGCCACCTGTCAACGTTCATATTGCTGGCCAAGCCCTCGATTGTGGTGTGTGGCATGCAACGATTCTTGGTCAACTTTGGCTTCTCGCTGATGTACGCTTCGCTGTTGGTGAAAACAAATCGCATTTCGCGCATATTCGACTCGGCGCGCAAATCAGCAAAGCGGCCCAGCTTTATCAGCCCCAAATCACAAATGATTATCACCACCATATTGGTGGCCATTCAGGTGAGCTCACACGAACTGTTTCATTTATGTTTTTGTTTTCTTCTCTCAATTCAATCACTCAAGTTCACTCGATTCCATTTGAACCAGAACTGAACTCCACTCAACTCTACTCTACTGAACTTCGGAACGTAAAAGCTTTGCTCTTACGCTATCGAGCTTCATTCACTCTCAGCTAGATTGGGCTCAGATTATCACTTATCATCGCATAGAGGAAAGAAATCTCCCCACTAAATTGCTATTCCAGATAACTAACTACGAAAACAACAACGAATACGACTTGCTTGAAACTTGATCATTATCAACGAATCAAATGCACGTGCCTTGAATTTCTCTACGCTTTATTTTCATTTCAGCATTTCATCTGTTTTCTCTCTACTCATTATCGTTGTTGTTGTTGTTTTTTCACTAGCCGAACAGAAAAATCTAAGCAAAACTCTAGCCTACGCCACCCAATAGTGTTCTTCGAGAGAGAATTGTTTTTGTTTCGCACAGAAGCTATTATGGAGTTGTTTATATTTCGCCAGATTCCAAAACTAATCTCACCAATCTTGAAAATATACGCTCTTTACTACATAGATCGATTTCCATTTCTATTTCTATTTAGAGCGATCTGTTAGTCTTCTGGTTTGCTGCTTCGACTGACACAAATTGCCCGGCTTTCCACAATAGAGTCAAATCTATCGACACGCAACGATCGATCGATTGTTGAAAACAATCGAAAAGTCATGCGCGCGCAGTGAGGCCCAAATGTTCCAAGTGCTCAGTAACGAAGAACAACAGCAGCTACACGAATAACATTGTCTAACAGAAAGAGAAAAAGAAAAAGAGCTCGCTGAAACAAACAAAATATACTCCTTCTGTATGAAAGACGTGAACTATTGTCAAAACTTCCTTGCATTCTTCTTTCGTACTTTCATTTGTGAAACTTTCCCCCTCTTACCTATTCTCGTATACTTGCACGTGCAAGTGTACGTACGTTACGTAAGAGGTACCTGAATGAATCGTAAAAGTGAAACTGAATGATGCTGTAAACGAATATGCAAAATGATTGATTGATGTTTTGATGCCGTTGTTTGTCGGAGCCATATTTGTTGCTGTTGTTGGTGTTTTATTCGCGAAACAACCTAGCACACGTGGCAACAATTTTTTCCTCTTCTACGTGCAAAATTCTTTCAGCACAAACATTGAGTTAAAGCGTGTTCTCTTGCGCATAGAGTTAGAAATAGAGCGATCGATGCCATCAATCATCATAATTCGTTACGACGAGAGACAGTGTTTTGTTTGAGAATGTAAACAAAATTCTAGCAGCAAAAGTGGTTGATTTATTCAGAGTCAAAGTTGACTCAGACAGTCAGGATAAAACTTGTGAAGACGATTACAATTACGCGCGCGCACACACACACAACCACAAGTAAGCGAGCAGGCGGGCGATCAAGCGACATTCAACATTGCATCAAATGTAAAGTCGAATGTAAAATTGGTGGATCTTTTAAACAGCAACCAGACAAATGCTGTCTATTTGCAGTGCAAGCGCAATGCTGCCGATAGTTTGCGGATATTAAGAAATCTAGGATTCACTGCAGCAAGAGAATCACTCAGCGTGAAACACGCTCATCAGGTCAAGCTCATTTCACTGTTAGCACAACAGCATTGCTAGTCAATGGTCGATAGTTGGTTATGTTTGTACCTGCTTGCACTGCGAGCAGAGAGAGAGAGAGAGAGAGAGAGAGAGCGGTGCTATGAAGCGAATGATTGTGGCAGACACGTGCAAGTGTTCACGTGCTCATAAGCACGTGAACATGAGAACATGGTCACGATCGGTCGTGATCTCTTGCGCTGGTGATGGTCTTTTTATTTCTGTGAGAGCGAGCTTGATGGAGCGTGCAATGATCATCAAGCTTGTGAAGATCGTGCGCTATGTTATTCTATGCCATGTTATCATTGAATCCAATGCCGAGAGTTGAGTTACTGCGAGACTTAGCCAGGTATGAATAGATTGACTTGCCAGCGACAACAACAACGGCCAGTTCACTTGCTCGCTCGCCCGCTCTTGGTCCGTTCGATCGTGCAGAGAACGAACTAGAGAGCGAGTGCAACGAAAAAATAGTGTAGAGAGTAAGAGCAAAAGAGTATGTGTCCACCCATAGAGTGACTAACAAACAGTAAGAACGCGTACTTCTGAATACTTTACTTACTGCTTTATGCAAATGGAGCACGTAATCACAGTCAGTCAATTGCATTGGCATTGGCGTCGGTGGTCACTTTGGTGCTCTTGAACATAGTTGTACTCTCTGCTTTCATTTAGCGTCCCGCTTTCTCTCTCTCTCTCTCTCTCTTTCTAATTCAAGGCTCAAGGCTCAAACGAGCCTCACTTTCACCTACTTATACTTATACATTGCCTTTTGCTTCTGCTTCACTCAGCTTGCTGCGGAGCTTGTTCATCGTTCACTTGCTGGAGTTGAATTGAATTGACAAAATCTGCTCAAATCTGATAGAATCCGCGATGAAGTTTGCTGGCTGGAGTTGCAAAAATAAGCTTTCCCAAAATAAAATGAGCCGCTCAGAGAATTCTTCGAACATTCTAGACAACTAGACTTGCGTAAACGAAGGAAACGTACGATTCTGAAGAGTTTGTGTGACGTCGTGATGATAACTTATTTTTGCTCGATCTGCTCGCAATGCACTAGCACTGACATTTGGCACGACGACTGCAATAATCTGCCAGACATCTATCAATTAGATGATTGAGTTGTCATTGCAATTTGATTTGAGCATCGTCTGCTTTGAGTCTAAGATGCTGTCGCTTAGTGCAAAGCGACGATCGCTGTCTCACGAGAGCACACGTACTGTTCGAACGATTGATTGGCTCTTCGTGTCGTCGACTCTCGTTATTGTCGTCGAATCCACAATGTCGATAATAATAATGACACGTACATTACGGCGTGCATGGTGTGTCGATGGATGTCGTCGGAGTCGTGCGTTCACCACGTCCATCTCGTTTCATACCTGATTCGTTCATTCATTCATACTATATGTTTGCACAACATGAGAGCCATCAAACAGTTAAGCAGTCAATTGTTGGAAGCATACGTTCCTTCGTGCAGTCATAATATTGTTACAACAAGCGAGCTACAATCATGCTGTCTGATAGTAAACGGCTAACATATACAACTTCATCGATATGTCATACATACAATGTCTTCGGGCAAATACTGTCGAGCCTGTAGAAAGTCACATCACGTTATTCGCATAGCTTCTACTGCTGTTTCATTGTTAGAACGTAGATAATTACATTCTCTCTCTCTCTCTCTCTCTCTCCCTGTCTGTCTAATTATTTGATTATATCACCCGCACTTACTGGACAGTTACAATCTTGACTCAATTAGAACAGTCATGTCTGAGCTATCGAGCTACACTGAACGTGATAGTGAGTCAGATTGAATTCGAATAGTTATATTCTATTTAGCCCTTCTACGTCTGCCTGTAGGAGATGTGTATTTAGGAATTAATCCAATTCCTCAATGAGAGCTTTCACATGAACAATGATACAACGATAAAATAGAATGGAATCTATTCAATCTAATTATTGAATCCAAATAGAGATTAAGCTCGAAACGAAACGAGATGTATGCTGGCCAAACATCGTGATGGTTGTTTGTTTAACAAGCAAACAGCAATTGTTGTGACAACTCTAATATCCGTCCGATAATTGCATTACTGGTTGTAGATTTTGAGATGCCCAACTGAAGTGTAGTAGGCAGAATTCACTTTGTTGTGGAAATGATTTTTCACTTCAACAGCTCTTTCATTGAAAATTTCATGCTTCCTCTTGGCGTGACTATGGCACCATATTTACAATCCAAGAACTCTGTGATCGGCTCCTTACATTAAGCAATTGTAACGAAGAATAAACGAGGCTTCACTCTGATAATGTGCTCACCGAGCGATATCAAATTCAAGGCGTGTTGTTGGTGCGTGTTGCCGCCGTGATGCTGTGGTTCCATGGTTCGTGTCGACAGAAACATCTCAGTCTTTCATGATCGCAAAATCTATAATAACTTGATTGGATGAAGCAGTACTAGTTTGTTGGCACACGAAACGAAAGTGTCAGCAATGACTTGCCGTGTGTTTTGAAATACTCTTTTGTGTGATTGTTGATGATTTAGTGAGTGATTGTTTCATCAGTGAGCATTAGTGGTTCTGCGACTACATTAGAGTCGACAAATCGCCCCCTCCCCCCAAATGATTGCTTGACTAACATCGTTTTGATTTATCGTCTGTTAATATGTTTGTTTGTTTTGTGTGCAGGTGTTCTTTTTGTTGCTGTGGTTTGCGTTGGAGCCGCCCGGGACGCGTGCCGTGTCACCTGACGGACGACGCGACGAAGTCATATTGAAATGCCGAACGAAAGGATCGAATTTCGTCATCAGTTTAGTGTACAACATGATACTCATTACGACTTGCACTATTTATGCAGTGAAAACGAGAAAAATACCGGAAAATTTCAACGAGTCCAAATTTATCGGCTTCACAATGTACACTACTTGCGTGATTTGGCTCGCGTTTGTGCCCATCTTTTTTGGCACACACAATTCTTATGAGGTAATTATGATTAGATCACAGAATGAAAGCTCAATTGACGCCGCCAATCAATCTATTCGATCGATCGACGACATCTATGTGAATCGGCATAAAATAACTAATTATTCCTTGTTACCCCATCAACCCATTAATAGATACAAACGACAACAATGTGCGTGTCAATATCATTGTCGGCTTATGTGACATTGTTCTGTTTGTTTGCGCAAAAAGTCTATATCATTTTATTCCATCCAGACAAGAATGTGAGAAAATTAACCATGAATAGCGCCACCTACAAGCGTCCTTTCAAGGCTATTCAACCGACCGCAACGGGCGACGTCATGAGCGCCGGACAAATGTCGACGACGTCACAGATGCGCGACCAACAAGGTAACACACACATTCATATGATTTGTCATCGGCAAGATACTTTTCTCAGACTCTCTTTCTCAAACTAATCAACTATCTAAACATTTGGCACAACAATTGATTATCCACGTAGAACAATCGATGAAAATGAACGAACATGCGTCCAGTGTGTCGGCCGGAAACAGCGGCAACAGCGCCAGCCAGACAGCGCCCAAGTCGTCGGCCTCAATGACAGGCGGTGCTGCTTCGCCGTTAGCCACTGCGGCGGCGACGACGACGACGACGACGTCAACGACGTCTGGTCCCACCACCCACTTGCCCCCACACCCTCTCCAGGCCAACCATTGTCACGGGAAAGCTTACCCGTTGAGCTCGACGACGGCTCAGTTTAGCTCGAATAACATTGCCAATTATTATGGCCATCATCGGCATAGTCAGCTGATCAATGATCAAGCTCTTGGTTATCGCCAGCAACAATCCAATGTGGACCGTTACGACACGACCTATACGTGTTGTGGCTACATCCACAAGAATCGTAACAAGCATTCAGTGCACAATTGTCATGGTCACGCTCATCAGCACGGCACTAATCATCGTCAGCAGGCACAGCATCGAATAGGCACAAGTTCAACAGTAGCAGCTGCAAACAATGGTCAGCAGCAGCAGCAAAATACGATGCGACCCACAAGTGCCACCATAATGCGTACAATGCGCGCTGGCAACAGTTCGCGAGTGAGTCTGTGGGCGCCGGAAATCGCTCACACAGACAACAGCAGTAACAATCGATCGACAGCCAGCGTGGCGACAGGGGGCGGTAACCTGTGTATGGCCACAATGCCGCACACATCGTCGTCATCGTCTTCGGTGCCGTTCGTTGTAGCAGCGACCGCTCCCAGAACCACTTCCAATACGGACAACACACACAGTGCGGCGCACTTGTTGTCGCGAGCCATGTCCGCGACCACTACGACCACTGCGGCAATGAACGCTCACTGTTCGCCCGCACATTATGCCTCGTCTTCGTACGACGGCGATTTTGTCGACGACGATTACGACGACGACTGTACGTCCACCTGTTGCTCGCACTCGTCGTGTTGTGCGTTGGCTGACAACGCCGGAAACGGTCATATCGGCGTACATACAGCTGGCGGCCATGGTGACGGTCGCGTGGCAGGCGGTGAGGTGTGCAGTTGTAGCGTGTCGTTGGCCGACGACAGTGGCAGTCTCGAAGGTATCGATGAAAGTTCTCAAGTAGCCCTCGGGCAACAGCAGCCAGCATCAGGCGAAACAAATCACTGTCGTGATCGACATGTGGCGTTACAAGAGCAATCAGCGTCCACAGATACAGCGTTGCGTGCAGCGGCGGCGTCCACCTTGCACGCTTGTCTAGCTCTGGCCGGAAGTCGCGATGCAATCTCACCAGCGCAACAACAGGCGCAACAGCACCAGCAGCAGACAGCTCGAAGCAACAGCAAGCAACAACAATATAATCAGAGAGAACAACAGACTGCTGAGTGTGGAGCGAGACGAACAACAGCGTCAGCATCAACAGCAGCCAGTCAGCAGCGGCGACGAGACACAGGTGGCACCACTTCTGACACCCAAACAACGACAACCAACATGAGAGTGTTCAGTGAGACATCGAGTGGCGACAATTTACGCTCGCGCACAACTTCGGCAACTCGACGCCAACAACGACGCTCAATGGCAACAACAACAACAACGTCCAATGACAATGATAGCGGTGACAAGAAATCATCGTCCGACGGGACCGACATTAACGAGGACGACGACGCCGAATTGGAGGACGATCTCGAGGAGGACGATTTCGAACGATGCCGACGCTCGATTCGGCGCGCTGCTCAACGTAAACGCCAACAACAGCAACAGGCTAATAGCAACAACCGCCTCTCGAACAAGGGGCGCCAATTTGATGTGGCGCGTGCAGGCATTTCGTCTGCGGCCATGTTGGCAGCCTCGGTTAGCGCCGGTGGCGCTCTAGCTGCTGTGACAACAGGCGCCTCTACGGGTGGAGGAAAAACAAACGTCTTGCCATCAATCACATCAGCTGCCCAATTACCGCAACAAGGTCAACAGCGACAACAACAACCACAACACCACTACCAACAACGGCAACAAGTCACCTTAAAGGCACGCGGCGAGCCGAGCCTTACCAAAGCCAACATTGAGCAATTACGTGAACGTCAATCCAACAACAATGTGTCAACAGAACAACCGTTAAGACATGATGCATCGAGTGTTGATGTTGGTGATACCAATGCCGTCGACAATAATGTGGCTAGCGATTATGACGACGGCGACGACGGCGATTATTCGGCCAGCTATTCGGGTGGCAGTGGACAGAGCTTCTCCGCAAGTGTCTCATTGTCGTCCAGTCGACCAGACACGCCACGTACAATCAAACGCTCAAATTCTAGCAACAACAACAATAATAACAATTCCAATGCCAACAATAGCAACAGCAACAACAATCACGATGACGATAGCAGTGGAGCCCTCGATCAAGAATGTGTCACTCTGTTATGAAGACGCCGGTGATAATAATAATAAGGAACAATTTGCCGTTGACTTAACTTCGAAATAGTTTCTTGCTCTGTTTTCTGTAATAATTGAATAAAAAATTCTACCTCAAATCGAGTGTTTGAGGTAAGATTTCTTCCTTCTTACTATGTAAGGCCGAACTTCAATGCATCAAGCCATGCTGGTTTTTTAGACATTGTATTCCATAATACGACACGATGTGCTCAGGTACTCATTGAGCGCCTCGCGGCCCAAATCTTTGCCAAAGCCGCTGTGCTTGACGCCACCAAACGGTGCGGCCACATCGGTTTTGTTGTAACAATTGATGAAACAGGTGCCAGACTCAATGTCGTCCGCAACACGATTCGCTTTTGAGATGTCGCGCGTAAACACGCCCGCTGCCAGACCGTAATCTGTATGATTGGCGCGCCTGATAACACCATCCACATCGCAATTGTCAAATTTGCTAATCACCATGATGGGTCCGAATGATTCTTCGCGCGCAATGTACATGTCATCGGTGACATCGGTGAATACGGTAGGCATAAAGAAGTATCCCACACGATCGGCTACACGTTTACCGCCGTACACCAGACGAGCACCTTCGTCAACGCCCTTCTCACAGAATTCAACCAATTTCAACAAGTGAGCTAAGTGATTTTGTGGCCCGTGCGCTGTGGATCGTTTCATCGGATCGTCAACCACTATTTTCTTTGTTTCTTCCACAACGCGCTCGAGAAATTGATCGTGAATGCCAGCTTCAACAAATATACGCCCGGCGGCGATGCAATTCTCTCCCTTATTGAAGAACACACTCGACATGCCGTGACGCACCGCTTTGCTGAGCTCACAATCGTTGAATATGATCAACGGCGATTTGCCCCCCAATTCCAGCGACACTTTTGTCAAGTTGGGCGCACACGAGCGATAGATTTGCTTGCCAATAGGAGTGGAGCCGGTGAAGCCCAGCTTTCTGATGCCCGAATGATCGCATATGGCCTGGCCGCATTCGTTACCCTTGCCAGGCAAAACATTGACAACGCCCGGTGGAAAGCCGGCCCTCAACACGAGCTCGCACCATTTAAGGGCCGTTAGGGGACATTGTTGGGCCGGCTTGAGTACCAACGTGTTGCCGGCCGCCAAACAAGCGGCTGATTTCCATGCCACCATCATCAATGGATAATTCCAAGGTGTAATGATGCCACACACTCCTATAGGTTTTTTCATGGTTATCGCAACAGCACGATTGGGCCGCGAATTGCGTATCGGAATCGTGGATCCTTCGATTTTGTCACACCAACCGGCCATGTAACGGAACACTTCAATAGACATGCCAATGTGTGTCTTAATGGCCAACGTATAAACGGCTCCGCTGTCTAGGGTTTCAATGGTAGCTAACTCTTGCTTGTGTTGATCCATAAGGTCGGCTAATTTGTATAACAAACGACCTCGGTCACGTGCATCCATACGACGCCATTCACTGTTGACACGGAACGCTTTTTGGGCCGCCTTGACAGCACGATCCACATCCTCCTTGGTAGCTACTTGTACTGAACACAGCTTCTGCTCGTTGCTGGGATTCACAATCTCCATAGTGTAGTTGTGTTTCGACGAATTAACAAACTTGTTACCGATAAACAATTGATTTGGGAACGAAATTTGCATATTGTTGGCGCTCATTTTAACAGGCACATAATCGCCGGGTAACTTTCCACTGCCGGAACCTTCGCCGCGTGCACGGCGTATGACCAAAGAGACAAAGTCATCGAATTGAGTGGCCATGTACACGTCCTCATTGTCCAATTCAAAACTGTCGTCGCCAATCACATCGTGCACTTCCTCGACCAATCGTGTCACGTCCATTGAACCAGCGCCGGTGTAGAAAAAGTCTGTCGATTTACGCACATCGTCTGTCGACAATATTGCTTTCCAAATTGAACGTATTGACTCCTGTAGTTTGGCTTCATCTTCGATGAGCTCTAGAGCGGGTGCATTGGCCTCAGCACTACCATATGCAGAAGCCTGGATCATTTTTCCATTACCTGACATGAATTGTATCTTAGACACATTGACCGGATGTTCAAGATCGTTGTTGGCAAACAACAACAATCCCTCATCATGTACAATACCATCTGCGGACATTCCTTTAACTCTTACGCGATGTATAACATCGGGCATTCCATACGTACCCAAAGGGTACAATGTGGAACCAAACACTCTAACTTTATCACTCGTATCATTCGTTTTTGTCTCAATGGTACACCATGCCCCTGGCACCTTATCCATACCCCGAATGAAATTGTGTAATTGGCGTCCGCTTGACAATTTGGCAAAATCAATCTCACACAAATCATCTTTGCCACGCAATATCGATTCATAGCTGGCCCCTTCCTCGGGCTGTGCAATTCGGGGTGCCTGATTGGTGGCAATCAAATACACAGACTCTATTAGGCCATCTATTCCCTCAGGATACAAGAATCTTGAATACAGCGTTTCAACAGTGTCGTTGGGTTCAACGTAACAGCTCCGCTTCAATAATATTGGGCCAGTGTCGAGACCGTCGTCGGTCCAAAAAATCGTAAATCCAGCTAGATCATCGCCATTGATCAGAGTCCAGTTTATTGAGGCGGCACCACGATGTTTTGGCAACAGCGACGGATGATAATTGATCGATTTGAACGTAGGCTCATTGATCACTTCCATGGGAATGAATTGATTACAATAGGGCAAAACATTCAGATTAGGCCTCACCGACTTGTACTGTTCCACTACTTCCGGAATGGCTTGGCCTTTGATACGCCACCGTTTGAATTTGAACACTGGTATGTCAAATTGTTTGGCAGTGGTGGCCAACACGTCTTCACGTTTGGTTTTCTCATCATCAGGTATTGTGAACACACCACAAACGTTGTAGCCTTTCGCGATGAGTTTCTTTATAAAATCTGCTGAGAAGGCACTCTGCCCAATAATGGCAATCCTGAGAGTCTCCATAGAGTCAATTTTTCCTCTCGAAATCTAGAGAAATAATGAGAGATCCTGAATGAAATCTACAGTAACAATCCTAACCAATAAATTATGATGTAGTAGACAATATTGCTGTTCAACGGGATAAAGGTTTAATATAAAATCAAACTGGAAGGCAAACTGGAGATGTTAAGTGGACGACAATCATCTAGATCAATCTAAGAAGACGTAGGATGAGTTGTTGGTGTTGCTGTTGAAGATACTTTTTCTGGCGAATTATCTACTTGAAATGGGCACGTTTGTGAATTATTGATCTCTGGCTGTTCATATTTCCATTTGATGGCACGAGCTGCTTGGTAGATGCCTGTTAAGCCAACAAAAACGTTAACACTGAATAGGTTCCAATTTTTCGGTATGATAACAAGTGAATAGCGCGACCATATCATGCCAGTCGCGGCCAATGAAAGCGATTGCGGCAAACTGATCCTATCGGCAGGTCTATTTAGATCACCTAAGCCAGCCAGCACCAGACACTAATCGTTAGATAGTGCACACACAGGTTTGTTTTGAATTGTGTTGAACCGACCAGAAAAACATCGGACAATTCATATCGGCACAGTATAATCGTAATGGTTACAACGATCGACATACATTCGCAGGTTGACATACATTGCGATTCAATGATTTATGTTACGCGATGAACCAAAGTGACAATCGATGAAACGGGTACACAACGATAGTGTCGATAGAGAAAGCATTAGATCATAAGATTAGATCGATCAACTCAGCAGTTCAGACAGTGAAGGAGTCACATGAGAAGGTGCCACACGATGTACTTGTGGTAGAAGCTTATTGTCTCGATTTAATTGTGTCTTTTGTCTTCATAATGTTGACGTTATCTTTCATATCTTTATACCGGTCACACTATTCATTGTTTTTATGCAGTATATTGGCTAACACTTACCCATTTGCAAGCCGGCGCCCAAAAAAATATTGTTTTTGGACCTGCCGGGTGATGCCAGATTGTTTTAAGTCTATTGGACACTGCAAGAGACATTTCTTGCTTTGTTTAAATTTAATATTGCAACCAGCAATTAGACTAACCTGAAAAGACGATAGTAATAATAATGAGTTGACGATTATCTAATTTACAATATCTTTTGGTTAAAGAAACGCGTCAAGATTCGATACTATGTGAACGTACATTGCAACATGTAAACATTCATCCAAAAGCGAAGTGGCCTGATTGGTCCTGCTAAATAAGCAGTTTTGCAGCATCAGTCCTGCTAGTGTCCGGTCGTTTCGTGTGGAAATACTAGCAAGTTTAATTTAACACTCGCATCTAATGTACACCGTAAATTTACATTCATGGAGTGTGGGGCAAAAGAACTTCGTTGTTTGGTTTAGTCATGAAGCATGAGCGTCACATTTGTGTTTGCTCTTTATTTGAAGTGAAGAAATATTTTTTCTCAATAAATACATGCCGCAATAAATTGGGCAATCGCTGAGCGCGATTTCATCACGCGATGGAAACACGCGTTCGTTCTCGGTCAGTGCCTTGGATAGAGTCAAGTTCAGCACAACAAGTTATCTCAACAATGTTAGGCTGTTTCACAAAGACAACTGCAGAACGATTGCGCGCTTCAAGCATTTCTCGATAACTGTCATAATTGTTTCTCGTCGATCCTCTCATCGATTCTCTTAACCAAGTCCGCACGTAATTTTATTCTAATCATAAATATTTATATTTATTCAATTTTCACTCGCAATTTGCAAACGAGATATCAGTGATGGCCAGCCCCTTCGATGTTATTTTCGACGAAGAGGACGATCTCCCACTAACCCTTTGTGACATTGTGGCACCCAAGTTACCCGAGGCAGGCAAACCAATCGAAAGCAAATACAAATTTCCTCAAATCAAACCACCAAGCGAACTCATAGGAGATGATGAAATTTACGGTGAACGTGCCCACATGCGCAAGCAAGCGGCTAGGCAAGATTTTGAACTTTCCGAATGCATCACTTTTACAATCAAACATTATGCTGAACCCAAATCATATTCAACGTACAAAGATTTCGTTTCTAGCAATTCGCGCTTACTCAACATGCAGAAAAATCTTGGTACGAAATACCCACTTCCGGTACAATCTCACTGCTGGCCCATCATAGACAAAGGTCAATGGCACCTGATATGTGTGTCGCCATGCAAGTCAGGCAAAACCTGGGTATATTTGATGTACCTTATGAAAGTGTATGCGTGCGAATTTGATTTAAGCGATGATTTCACTTATGCATGGCATGCTGATTCAGATACCGACGACGACGACCATGATGATGACGACGACGACGATAAAGTCAAACCGAGCAAACACAAAACTAAAACCAACGACATCGACCAGAGTGACTCTGACTCTGATTCTGACGCTAGTAATAGAAGTAGTAGTAGTAGTAGCGAGAGCAGTAAGAGTAGTAATATTCCGAATGATCAAGAGTTGCAAGATCCTGTTGAGCAAACTGCAAGTCCCTCTTACATCATCATTTGTGATTCCGAAAGAAAGGTTGAGAATGTAGCACGATTGTTAGAACATATCAAATTGGCTGCATCTATTCACACTCAAGGAGCAAGGAGGCCAACTGTAGTCAAGCTTACTTCTAATGACGACATCAAGGCTTTGGAAATTGCTTCCTACTCATGTGACGTGTTGATAGCCACACCTGGATGGTTGAAACGATCCATGACAGCGCAATGTATCAGCCTGAAGAGATGTTTGAAAATTTTCGTCGACGATTGTGACCAAATCTTGCAGTTGCATAACTCAGATATGAACTATATCGCGAAAGTCATCCTGCAACGCGAAATACTTACGTCTGACGCAGACTCAGAAGAAGAATTAGCCCTTCAGGTGTGCCTATTTTCAGAAAAGTGGACTATACTTTTGAACGAATTCGTTTCTAATGCATTCGCGCAGCCCGAAATAGTATTTGGGTCTAACATTGAAGCGGCAGTGTATTCTCACGTGCGCTTTGATGTAGAGCGTTGTGATACTGACCAGGAAAAATCTACTAAACTTTCATCAATCCTAGAAGCCTGCCACATAAGCGGAACCTTCATCGCAATAGCTTGCTCTAATAGATTAGAAGCCCTCAGAGTTTCAAATCTTCTAACAGAACAAGGCATACCATGTGTTGCGATTGACATTAACAAATTGGATCAGCTACCAAAGTTAGAACACACTGTTCGCATCAAGTTTCACCTGAATCCAATTTATATATTGAGCGACGAAATTGTTATTGACGCATCCGAAAGTTTGTTTTATGTGACACACTTGATTCACTTTAGTTTACCGCAAAATGACCAAAGACTATTCGATACGCGTTTCCGATTGATGAGAAAGTTGATCCGAGAGCAAGCATCAAATCTTGTCACAACAATATTTGTCTCGCAGTGCAATGTCAAGCAGTCTCACGACCTACTTGATATCATATCTAGAGCCACACGTTGCCTGGCCAGTTCGAGATCGGAACTAAGAGCTTTACGCTTGTTACGGCCCGAGCCTCTGTGTTGGCGATATGCGTCCCTCGGCGTATGTCGCTTGCAGCCTCTAGCACGGAACGATGGTCATGGAACATTTTGTCGTTATCGGCACTCAATTTCGACACCTATATCACAAGCGGCCTTATCTAAGAGAAATCAGCCAATGAATGGATCAGTTGACCAGCCGGTCAGTATCAAAGTTTCCCGCGAATTGCCTCATGAAGGGCAAATCAAAATTGTCATAACAGAGATCGTCAATCCGAACGAATTTTACTTCTGGATACAGGCTTCTCGTAATATATCTAACCCTCAAGGAACATGGGTTCCATGCAAGTATGGGTTACCTATTGACGAGTTACTACAAAAGCTCAACGATTTGCGTGAAAAGCCAGACAACACGGTTTCTTTCAGCTCCATCAATGAAAACAACAACATATTTGGAACTTATGTGCGTGAACGAGGAGAAGTTCACCGCGTTCGTGTGTTAGATCTTCACAACTCATGGTCCCTCTCGTTGACTGGCGATATATCTCACGTTGTCAATTCTCATTCGTCCAAGATCCAAGTTCAAGTTTTCCACATTGATTATGGCTACAAATCGCCTGTATTTGTCAAGAATCTATTCCATTTACCTGCCCATGTTAGTGTGCGCTCCATAAAACCACTTGCTTTACGTGGCTTTAATGTCGGAATCAAACCGTGCAACAATGAGCCTGATTGGTCCTATAAAGTTGTTAAGCGTTTCTTTGAAGCCATTGTGGTGCCAAACTTGTACATCACTACAGCCTGGATTCGTCTCTATCGCGAGAATTGCTACTGGTTGGAGGGTGTCGAAATTCGTCGTTGCCTTTCAGGTATATCGAGCATGGGACAAAAAACATTGACATGCGACGAACCTAATCTCGATCTGATAGAAGAAGGTCTGGCGGAAAAGAACACATTAACTATTCCGTGCTTGAATGATAGCCAACGATCTCGGACAGTATCCAAATGGAGAGCAAACAAGATCAATATTGTATCATCGTACGCTGCGTTACCGCGTAAAGGTTTTCATTTTGATGCCTATCTGTTGTCATTTAAAGGTCTAGACAACATTTACATACGTCTAGTCGAGCATAATGAACGTTTGCTCGCTCTTGAAGATAGCATCCAACAAGAACATGACGAAGGACTCTTGAAGCCGTTAGACTTTTTTGAGCCTGACACTATTTGTATCGCAGAATATTCTGAGCCAGACGCTGTCTATACTTGTCTAAATCGATGCAAAATTATCAGTTTGGGATCAGAAAATGGAGAGAAAAAGTGCCGAGTTCTCGCATTAGATCATTCCGACGAATTTATCGTCAAATCTTCGCGAATGTTTGATTGTCGTCAGCACCATGTCAATACATTGCCATTCCAAGCGATAAACACGAAACTGGACGGATTGCAAGCAGACTTAGCTGATATGCAGAAAGTTTGTGATATCATCATGTCATACGCACGCGATTCAAATTCTCAAAACAGAGTCCTCAAGTGTGACGATAATCCTGAATATGATGGTGTTATATTGCACTACCAAGACGAAAGCACTGGACAGTGGGTGCCACTTGCAAAAGCGTTATGTGATACAAATCTGGTATTCGACACTCACCCACGAGTTTTGGACCCGTTAAATGTTATCGACTTTTCGATGCGTGAACATGTTGTTTATCTAGTTATGGAACGAATAATTCAAGCATCGATTGAGCGAATTAGTGCAGAACTTTTGAACAAGAGCACTTGATGATACCCTTCAAATGAAAACATTTTTGTTCCGAAAGCCGGTCTCAACCTCCATTTAAAAGTGATACTGTCTTTTTTACGCTGTAATATTAGTAGGAAATTGTCAGTGTCACTTAGGTGGAACCGCTTGGTCAGCTGTGGTTTGCCTATTTAAGAGTGATGCATTGGAGACCAATTACTACAATCTGATAAAATAGGAATAAAATATTGATAAAAATTGAATGACAATAAAAAATAATCATTAATTTGCAGTGAACTTGGATCGACACGTGCACCTTTTGGTTGCGAACCTGACTGCTCACAGATAATCACAATGTTGAATAAGGAGGATTTTATTCTGATCAATGTCACTTTGAGACCATTCGCCAGCTGTTTGCAGAACTTTAGATGCGGACAACTGACACATCATGCACGCAAGTTGCGTGACGCAACTGAACACAGCAGGCTGTGCTCAATTGTGTGTCCTGCTATGGTGAGATTGTTTAGGGTTCCGTGTTCCGGGCACCTGGACATTTGGTGTGGCAACTGTGGCTCGAAATAGTGAGCTCAACAAGTTGCTGGCGCTTGCACCCATACTCTTGGCTGACGCACTGAAAGATGATCGACTCGAGCGTGCAGGCGACGATGACGACGACGTCGACGACGATGTGCTCGGCGACAAGTGACCGGCTGTGGCACGTAAGGTTGCAGTGCCAACGCTGCCTGCACCGCCTAACGACACGTGTCTGGTGGTCGACGAGGACGTGAGCGAAGCGCCAGTGTAAGAGGTCGAAGACCAAGTGCTGGCTATGGGCGTTTTGCGTGGCTCTGCGTCCGCTAAGCGCTGATCAATTTTGCTTCCAGCAGTGGGCGCCGACACTGATACCTGGCTATCGATGGTCGGACTGCTGTCGGCCGACTGTTGTAACGAAATGCGATCAAAATTGTTTATCGATGACTGATGCTGTTGCTGCCTGTTGTTGTTGTTGCTTGTGTGCGTTGAGACGCCACAAACAACAATCTGGCCGTTGTCTTGATTGCAGCTGTTGTGCATTACAACTAGAGGCTCATCATCTCCGTAAGCATGAGCGAATGGCATGAGATCGAATTTAGAGTTGGCAACAATTGTGGGCCCGATGTTGATCGATGCACTGACGTGCTTGGTTTTAATCAGAGGTGGCTTATTGGTAGCGGCAACAGTAGCAGCGGCAGTAGTTGTGTGTGGTTTGGTGAGTGGGCGTCGTGATTGGGGCGCTGAATTGGCTCTTGCAGTGATTGCATCGCAGTTTTGTTGTTCTTTTGATTGTTGTTGACATGAAACATTGTCGTTAACTGATGATGATTGTTGTTGCTCCTGCTTTAAAGTAGTTGTTGTTGTAATTTGTTGATCGCTGTTATTGATTTCGAGAGCACAATTGTTCGAGTTGTTAGACGACGAGTGATGAAAAGCTGAATCCGAGTTGGCTGTGTTGGGTTGTTGTTGTTGTTGTTGTTGTTTCTTCATGCCAATCGTGCGCAATGCCTTGAGGCTGCGATACTGCGCTGCTGGCTGTTGATTGCTGATCACATCTGTTGCCGACGCGACGGACACACTTGACGTTGCACACTTGTTGGTGGTGGCCACGCCAGTGGTTTCTCTGGTGAGCACAGGTGCAGGCAACACGTTCACGTTGGGCGCGCGCAACAACAGCGCTTGTCGTTCGGCGCGCGGCGACGTCAGCATCACCGACACCGGCGATTGTGTGGTCTCGATCGAGGCCGAACGAACGGTGCACGCGTCCAGTGCAGACGTTGCACTGGCACCGGTCCCGGCCGCAATCGTATTGGCATTTGTCAAGCTGCCCAATTCGAATGACACCGCACGTTGATGATTGCTGCTGGTGCTGTTGGCGATTGACACAATGTTAGTCGCCATGTTAAAATCTCGCAGATCACGAATGGTTTCCATCGGAACAGCGTGTGTGGCTCGAGCATTTGTGCTGTGGGCGTCGGCATCAACTGACGGGCGCTCGCACTTAGGATGCATCAATGCCTGATTTGCACCCGGTTGACTTGCACCTGGTTGCGAGACTGGATGTTGCTGCTGCTGCTGCTGCTGCTGCGGTGCTGACGTTGACATCACCGGTGCTGGCAACGACAATGAGCCGCCACCATCGTCGCAACTGTCGTAATGCGACGATGTGTGTGACGTCGTGTGTCGATGCTGTGACTGTGTGCGTGACCACGACGTGACTTGGCGATTCGGTTGCTGCTGAGAGGCAGTAATATTTAGACGAGACGCTCGCTGATGCTGATGTGCAAGCGTGGCTTCGAAACTGTTGCTCAACAATTGATTGTGATTGAGCAGCATCAATTGATGTTGACAATTGATGATCGACACGCTGTTGGCGTCTGTGATCAGCGACGAGAAGGAGCCGGCCAACGGATCGAGCGAAAAACAGGAAGCGTCACGGCGGTGTCCACTCGTACCTGCTGCTACTGCTGCACCTGCACTTGTAACACTTGCACCTTGAGTGGAATGTACACTGGTCGTCGAGCCACTAGCTAGTGCCGTTCGAGTGATGTTGCTATAGTTCAAGTGATGTTCGCCGCTGGAACTTGAGTGACTGAAATGGTGCAAATGACGCAAGAACGGAACCAATGATGCCAGATAATGATGTTGATGTTGATGCTGATTGCTGTGAGCACGTGCTGCCAAGTTGACTGCCGATTCATTGCAAGCGCCACCAGCGCTAATTGACGACGAACGCGACGAAGTGTTTTGTTCACGCTCAACACTCGAGTTGTGTCGCAACAACGTGTTGTGTGAGCCGCCAATAGTATGATCGAGTGAATGCTGCATGCTGGACATGCTAATCGTGCGCTGTTTGTCCAGCGACGACGACATATGCGTCGTTGCAGTTGCAGGTGCAGCAGCAGTTGCTGCACCTGTTGTTGCTGTTGTTGTTGCTACAGATGCCTTCGATGGTGAAAATGTAGTACCAATGCCGCTTGTGGCCAATGCCGTTGCGATCGGTGTTTCACCAGATGTGGTTGGCGTTGTTAGGGCTGATCGCGCAATGTCCAGCGCAACCTGATGCGCATGATACAAGCTGGCCACTCGGTATTGCGTTTGAGCTTTGCGTATGGCGTCAAGCCAGGCGCGTGTTAACTCGACAGTGGAGCAATGCACGGTGAATGTGCTCGCCACTACGTTGAATTCGCTCAAGTACACGCAAACAAAGCCGAGCGAGTCGCGTAGCTCGTGCGCCACCAATCGTTCAACGACGAACGGTGCACGTACTACGCGCAATTTTGTCATCGGCAATGCAGACGACGGCGGCAACCAAGTTATTGCGCGTGTCGACGGCGACAAATCGTTAGCCGTGTTCATATCACAGCGTGCATCATTACCGTGCTGATGATAATAACCACGATACTGATGCTGGTGATGTCTATGATTGTGCTGTGTGCCGTGATGATATGTTTCGGCCACACATGACGATGGTGAATTGCTATCACAATTGCACGCGTCACTATAGTCGTCACTGAAGTCGTCGTTTAATAGCATAGCGTTTCCACAATCGTCTATTCTACCATAATTGCTCGTATGAAGCAATGTGCTCAATGGTGTGACGTAATGTTCAAACTCGTCTCCGTCAACCAGAGCACAATGTGCGGTCGTTTGTTCGCAATGTAAACAACATTGTGGTTGTGAGTATGACGGGCTTTGGTGTAGCTGTGATTGTTGTGTTGATTTTACTGTTGTTGATTGTAATTGACTTTGCGTGTGTCCTGTGCTTGGTTTGCTGCTCGAGTGGGTGCTGGAATTTGATGCCGATGCCGATGCCGTTGCATTGGACAACGATGACGATGGCACTTGTTTGCATACGAGCAAATAATCAGTGAGCAGGACGATAGTGGCGTCTTGTGATTTGGGCCACTGCGAGTCACGAAACCGAACACTGGCCTCCATGATTAGCTGGCGGCTGCAATGATAATCACAATTGAACAGCGGGCGCATCAATGGCAGGCGTGCGTACTCTTTGAGCGTGCGCTCCACGTCGTCATGATTGCAAGCGTCGTGAATGCCGTGATCGTAGCCATCGATGCGTCTCGTCAACGAGGCCAATTTTTCCAACTCGCACTGGCGTCTCAGGCCAACGTCCACGCTGAGCACGAAGCGTTCGATGCATTCGTTCTGTTACATAACAGCGAACCAGCGATTCAGTTAGTTGAGTGATCGGTATTGATTTGTGGTAAGTGTATGTGCAATCAACTATCGATCGTTCAAAACTTACCATTCGTTCGAGGGCGCTCAGTTGTGATTCGTTCTCAGTTTTCTTCGCAATCGCTTTCAGTAGCAACGGGTAACGAGTTAAACGTTGCATGGGCTTCACCAGTAAATCCATCAATCGTAAGCGTTCACAATCCTTTTGAGTTTCGCACCACTTGAATTCATTTTGATTCCATTTAATTGGATTTTTATTTTATTACGAAAATGAAATATTACATTGTTATTATAGGTAAGGGTTGACTCGATCAATCGATGAAATCAAATTTAATGATACCAGATAGCGTTGCGGCCATTCTTTCCGCATTCCGGGTTTTCATCATCTCGCCGAGTAAACAACCCCATGTTATATTTCCCCATGTGAATTCATCACAATCCCCTCTTTTCCCCATCATTTTTCATTCATTTCCCCTTCCCTCCCGCTCATCCCATGATGTTAAACGACGATAATTTTATTCTGTTATCGGGAAAATTGACTGGAGGGGAAATAGACACACATTTATTCCACAGGAGTACGGAAGATGGCAGATTCACTCGAGTGGAGCTTCTTACTCGAGTAGAACACTGGTCGTGGCCATCAGCACCCAAGCCCATGATGATTGAGCCCGCTTATTATCCACAACAAGTGCTGACTACAACATAGCTCATCATAGCACAGAATTAAAACTAACACTTACCACAACATAAGCCTTGAAGAGTTCATTGTCTCGGTGATTGTGTTTGACGTAGTTTAGGCTAATTGAATGGTCCAGGCAATACTTGAGATAAGGACCGAACACGCGCTTTGTCTATAGCAGTTGGAGTAGCAGTTGACAGTTAGTTAGCAATTAGTCACGCACACACATCGATAGGAGTCCACACGAGCTCATCAATCTGCTTCAATTGAGTACTCACTACAATCGTCGCTTAAAGATTGTAGTGAGTACTCAATTGAAGCAGATTGATGAGCAGGTGAATATTATCTCACACTCATTGTTTGCATTCTGTGTGTGAACGAGTGAGAGGAGTAGCTTACCTGCAAAAATCCGTGTTCCATCATCACAGGATCTAATGGACAACCGAACACGCGTGATTTCGTCAGCATGGGCAACAAGTAACAGCACCAAAATCGACAATTAGCCGCATAGATCTCCGTGATATTGCTCACCATTTTGTTCCGATCGATCTTCTCTTGCGACACACACACACACAAAATGGTACGACGAGTTGAATTTTCAAGATTGAGTGGGCACCACACCAAATTGTGTGATTGTGACGACGACAACAACGACGATAAGCAAATGAGTGCAGAAGGTTAATCAGTTTTGGCAACACATTAATATTGATCAAGTGTGATTGATTGAATGTTTGAACGGCGATTTTTTGTTGCATCGAACATAAAAGTTGGTACGTACCTTGTTCAGTATGGAATGACTCTGCAAGTTGATCAATGTAGCAAGGAACAAATCGGTGATGACCTTCAAGCGACGAATATAAAATACTTCAGTGCTCAACAGTTCCCAAATGGCGTCCTGTTGCACTTTCAATTTGGGGTCCAATTGGTGATGATCGCTCACAATGTCAGTCCATTGTTGTTCGATGTAGAGAACATCGTCGAACGAATGGAATATTTTACATGAGGCACAACATGGTAAGATGAAACGATCATCTTTCAATTGCT
The DNA here is from genome assembly GCA_019968535.1 of Fragariocoptes setiger. Taxonomy (NCBI): domain Eukaryota; kingdom Metazoa; phylum Arthropoda; class Arachnida; order Trombidiformes; family Phytoptidae; genus Fragariocoptes; species Fragariocoptes setiger. The sequence continues at coordinate 30,660 of JAIFTH010000289.1, forward strand.
TGGCAATCGGTCCATCGAGTGGCCCACAGCACTGTTGCAGTTGTGCTGGTGGGCCACTGGTGTTGAGGATCGACGACGAGCTCTCTTGATCGATGCTATTGTTCATGATGGTTAAGCAATCGGCACTGAGTGATTTTTGGCATTTTAAACACTTGCGTCGCTCGCTAGTACTTTGTTGTTGTTGTTGGTGTTGCTGCTGCTGCTCGACGGTGCCAATATTGTTGCATGTAGTAGCCAACAATGCATGGCTCGAGCCTGAGAGCAGAGCTTGCTGATGCCAATGGCGCAGTTGCTTATGGCGTCGCAAAATTAAGGCACGTCGTTTGCGACAATAAGTCACACTGTGTTTCGGGCATTGGAACAATGGGTACGTGCTCGGTGACATCAGGCGAATCAAGAAGCACGAGCTGGACATGTGCTGACAAGAATGAGTGTCGAGAATTGTTCTGCTGGCCGAGAAACGCTTCTTGCTATGATGCTTGCTTGTTGTGATGGCTGGGTGATGCATTGCAAGGCAGTGAAAATTGTCATTGGCACTCGTCGATGACATGGTGCTGACGGCGGTCGCGCTCGCCGTCGCTGTAGTTGTTGCTGGCGTCATTGATGTCAGTGAGAGTGAAGATGTGGACGACAATGATGCTTGAACTGGAATGTACTTGTTGGTTGGGCAGTTATCGTTGCGACATAACGACAACAAACAATGCTGCCACGAACTTGAACCTGAGCCCGAATGATTGAGTCCAATAAACTTATCGTCATTGTTGTCGTTGTCGCCGACGTCATTTTTGTCACCTTCGTCGTAATCATTGTGGTTGTGGTCGTGGTCGTGGTCGTGGTCGTGGTCGTCGTCGTCGTCGTGGTCGTCGTCATCGTCATCATCATCATCGATTGATGATGCATCGAGATAGTTGTGCAATTGTTGTGCGTGTTCATTGTGCGTGTGCAAGTGAGAGTGCGAATGCAAATGTGAGTGTGAGTATGATTTTGAAGGCAGATGACAACAAGCAGTAGAAGGATGCGTATCATTGGTGTGTGCCAAAAATAAACGTGTCGATTGTATAGTCGGTATACCATTGATTGCATAATCATTGAGCAATTCAATCATGCGCTCCATTTTGTTGACGCCACTATCATTGTTGGTGGTTGCTTGATTTGATGCTTGCTGTTGTTGTTGCTGTTGTTTTTGTTGTTGTTGTTGTTGTTGTTGTTGCTGCTGCTGCTGCTGATTGTTGTGATGATGATTCAAATGTAAATGAAAAAAATGATGATGATGATGATGTCCTGCACTGTGTTGCTCGTGATGATGATGAGTGCCTTTGCTGCCGACACCTGTATTGCAGCTATTGGTGCTGACACTTGCAACATTCCTTTCTTGATCGTTGCCAATTGATGTAGTTGTAATGCACTTATTGCTGCCACTGCTATTGATGTTGGAGCTTGTGATTGAAAATGCACTTGACAGTAAGTTGGCAGCTTTGCGATGAAACGGCGTCGACGGTGCACTCGGTGTTTGCGTGGTGTGTGTCGATGGCTCACGTGAGGTGCACTTGGTGCTATCGACGGACAATGATTCGATTGATTTCGTGACCATTCGATTGAGTGCGAGCGTCGACTTGGTCACTAATGACGCCGACGACGTGGGTGTAGGACAATTTTGGCTGCTGCTGTTGCTGTAGTTGTAGTTGTTGTTGTTGTTGTTGTTGTTGTTGCTGGTGCTGTTATTGTTGTGATGCAGTGAGCAGCAACGACATGGTCGGTGCTCGCGAACGCTTGCATAACGGTGCCAGCCATTGCGCTTTCTAGCCGTCGACGACAACAAACAGCGGCACTTGGCACCAGCTCGACAGTTCATTGAGGGCATACCGTTGTCATTGGAAATGCTGTTGTTGTTGTCGTCGTTGTCGGCGCTCGACATGGGGCGCCGATGAAAATTACACAACTTGGTCCCAGGGCCACTGACGCTGCCGCTGCTGCTGTCACTGCAACATCCATCGACACCATTGTACGCTTGTATATCCGACGTTGTCAATGTCGACGTTGACGACACAAATCCACCCGACGACACCGCCAATCCGTCCATCGAATGTGCATTGATTTTCAGCTTGCTGTTGTTACCAGTCGACGGCAACACAGAAGAGGAAGAAGAAAAAGCAGACAACTTTGACGACTTTGTGTGGTGAGTGTCAGCATTAAAGCTGCGACTTTGTCGGGCCAACATTTGCAAGTTGCTGGTCTTATCGTTGCTGCTAGCATTTGTGCAAGAGTCGTTTGTTGTCCCTGTCTCCGTCACCGTCGCCGTCGCTGTTGTTGATATCTTTTTCGAGCACGAGCTCGTGTTCGCTCTCGAGCTTGAGCTCGCGCCCACGACAGCGCTAGCGCCAGTTGCATAAGTAGTTGGCACAGTTGGCGTCATTGGCTCTGCTATTTGTTCGCCGGCAGCGCCGCAATCATCGTTGCTGGCGCTGCTTGCGTGATTGTGTTGATACGAACGTATCAGGTGTAATTTGGTGCGACGCATCGTATCAGTGACTGTGGCTCTCGGCGTCACCGGAGCCGTCGATGAAGAAATCACTGCTGCTGCTGATGCTGGTGTCGCATTGACAGGCCGTTGTTGGGTGTCATCACTGCACTTAATTACTTTGTTCTTCGCCTTCTTCTTCTTCTTCAAAAACTCGCTGTTGTCCTGTTGATGCTGTTGTCGGTTTGCGTTTGCTACTGTTGTTAGTGTCGTTGTTGCTAGTGTCGATAGAGTTGATGTTGTTGGAGACGTCGAATGCAAATTATCTTCGCTGATATGATTACCTTTCTCTCCTTCTTTTACTTCTTCTTCTTCTTCTTCTTCTTGTTTGAGTTCGATAATGTCGGTACGACGACGTGGATGATGATTATCACTCACTAGTCGTTGATCACACTTTGCAATATGCAAATTAAGCTCTGCCGTCGCTACTGGTGCATCATTATTACTATTGGGCTCATGATTGTCATTACTGTTTACTGCATTATAAGTCGTCTACTCAATGACGACAATCATTCAACGCGACATCAACAACGATTGCAATGTGTGGCAACAACCATTTGCAATTGGTAGTTGGATTGTTTCGATCGTTTGATTGTCGGTTGTTGGCACCGATGTGTCAACGATGATGATGATTGCACAATAATGAAGATTATTCGATTAGATTGTCCGAAATGTTCGTTGGTGCAATTGGTCGGCCGGTCAGTTGGATTAAAGTGGTTGATCGAGGAAAAGTTAAGAAGCGTTAGACAAATATCGTTCTCTCACAACTATCGCTTCGTTGATATTGTGCTTTCTTGTCGTTCGTTCGTTCGTTCGTTTGTTGTTCCCTGTTAGTTGTTAATATCGCGTTATGCGTGCGCGCTATGTTGCGTGTTTATTGCACAACACGACACCAGCATCACAAGCAACAGCAACGTCAACGACGACAACAAATGAACGAAACAAACAGTGGTCGAAATTTGGACAACCGTCCGTCCGTCGTTTATTTCGTCTCTTGCTGCACGTGCATTTTCAACGAGAGCATGCAATGCAGCAAGAGCATAGTAGTGTGCGTGCGTGCGCGTGCTGGCGAGCTAGCGCGCCAGCGTGCTCATCTGACGACCAACACTTGCCGCTACACTCTTTCTCTAGCTCTCACTCACTAACTTTGGGTTTGTGTGTCTCACTACGAAAGAATGACGCAATAAAATGACAACAAAATTGTTGACAACAACAACAACAACAGATGACGACGTCGCTACTGCCACCGCTACGACAATAACAACAATGGCACAAAATATACAGCACCAACTGTGAAGAAGTTGCGACCAATAAATTGAAGCTTTCTTCCTTCTCTTTGTGAATGGCGCGTGTGTTGTTGCTTCTGCTTGCTTATGTTTCTCGTTCGCTAGCAAAAAAAGAAAAGAAAAGAAATAAAACAAACGAGCATCGGGTAGCTAGCGCTATGTTCGCTGCTAACAATGCGCGAACAGCATGCGCTTATCAATGGCCACGTGTTCGCACGCCACACGCACGCACATGCACACATTCGAGTGTGAGAGAAAAAGCGATGCACCTGCGCCATGTCGCATGTCGCATGTCGCATGTCGCATGTTTTGTTTGTCTCTGTATTGTTGTTGAGGAACAAACAAGCGAGCGAGAGAAAGAACGAACGAATAGCAAAACTGACCACACAATTCATTGTGACTCGCTAGCCAGATCTTTTGTTTCACTCTGCGATTCCATTCATTCAGTTCATGCGCTCGTTCGTTCGTCGGTCTGTGTGTGTGTGTGTGTGTGTGTGTCGTGTGTTGTCGAGTTTGTTGGCCAGCTAACCAAGTGGCTTCGTGTTTTCCGTTTCTCATTCAAACAACAGAGTTCTAACACAACTAATGCTCACTCTAATCAAGCGACACACTGAGTGATAAGCGGCCGCCAGTCTGATTGACTTTCATTCATTCAGCCATGCAGTCAGCTGGGCAGCCAGTGAGTCACATAGTCAATGAAAGAGAGAAAGAAAAGCCCGAGACTGAATGATTGAAAGAGAGCGAGAGAGCGAGTGAAAGTGTGTGACACACGCTTTCACAAGACAGACAAAATGAGCGTAACCTTTGTCGTGCTATGTTGTGTATCATCATATCGTGAGCAGCGTGTTTGTTATTGTGTTTAGCAGCAGTGTTGCTGCTAAAATGACGATTGCGATTATAACGCCTAGCACGGCCTGTCCGGCTCACAAGCCTGGAGACGATAGCACACACACAAAAACAATTGTCCGCCTCCGAACGACCAAATGAATGAACGTGCGAAATCCGAGTGATGTAATAAAATGTACACACCCGTTATCGTCGAAACAAACAAAAAGAAACAACAAAATAAAAAAAGAACTAGCTTGTGACAACGCGCAGTAATTGTGTGTACCTTTACACGAGTGGTGCCAATTTGCACGTGTAACGATGACATCGTGCACAACAATCAATCTACCACACGTTGTGTGTCAAAAGGAGCACGTGCGAGCAATAATACATATGGGTTTGCTCTATCAACACCTTTATCAATGCCTTCTTGATGCCGCGTCCAACTACTCAGCAGCTCACAACGAACAGCAGCATCAGCAGCAACCACGACTAACTGTGCCAATCGAATACAGCTGATCAATAATGTAACTTCAGTCGTACACAGTTCGATCGTGTCTTTAATCTCTTGGGCGCCCAAAGTTCAATGTCGCATGTCGCATGTTCTATGTTTGATGTTCGACATTCAATGTTTAGCGTCAAGCGTTGGGCATTCGATGTGCGACATCCGATATTGTCGCATGTTTATGCTTGTGTATGCCTGTGTAGTAATAGCTCATGCGAGAGTTGCAATGTTGCAAGAGTTTATTAAAACGTACAAGAGCGTTTTATTACGTAAGAACTTCTCGCTAGCTGTGTGTTCACACAATGTTTCTTATTGTTGTTGATTAATGGGAACAACAATAACAACAACAACAACAAACGTCCCATGTTCTTCTCCTTCTTTCATTTCTCAGTGTTAAAAGTTGCAATTTGACCAAATCGGTCACTAATTCATTTCGTGAATTGATGACTTTAATTCACAATGCAGGCGCACGCATAAGTTGTGAAGTAAAACTTTTACGCCTACACAACAAGAAGAAGATTGAGGCCATTGCTACAGCACATTGCTGTGCACAGTGAACAGTGCACAGTGCGAGCGCCAGTGCCAGTGATGAGTGTGCCATCGATGCACAGTTGCTCGTAAAGGGTGCCAAAGACTTAGTTTCCAAAAAGAATAAAGGAAGCACATATGACTGCCTTTGAGCAGTGCATTTTCGAGCTCCCATTGACTTCTATGGCAAGCATATCA
>JAIFTH010000290.1:0-36497 GCA_019968535.1 Fragariocoptes setiger
TAAACCTTTATTCTGATCTAGTCCGAATTCGTAGAGCTACGATACCGACCAACCAAGCTTCCACTCATTAGAACTGCAGATTCTCTCTCGCAGCTTCTCACAATCACCACAGACATTTTAGACTTTCAATTTACGCGCGCACGTAGTCCGCATGCTCACGGCTTGTGCACCTGTCGCAAAAGAAGTGGAGAGACACCGGGACGTAAAGATTTTTTATTCCTAAAGAATAAGGAAAAGGAGAGAAATAAGATTTGATATAATTTATTTATAAGCTCAGGACATAATGGGACAATCGGAAGAAGAGGAAAATGTCAGTTTTATGAGATCTCAAGTGTTGAGGCTGATCAACGAACGTTCCAGGATATCGACGCTGGAATTGGCGAAAGAACTCAAATGCGACCATCAACGTATTGTCGGATTGATCAAAAGTTTGGAATCCATGGATATTTTAGTCGTCGAACAATGCGAACTTCGTCGTGCCGAACTCACAAAAGAGGGACAGTTAGTGGCTGAACATGGTAGTCATGAGGCACGTGTGTTCAATGCCATTCCAGCAGACACTGGCATACCTCAACAGCAACTTATAGGTGCCTTTGGAGACGCCACAATAGGAAAGGTGGGATTCAGTAAAGCAATGAGCAATGGATGGATTCTGTTGGACAAAGACACCAAACTAGTCAAGCGCAAAGTGGCATCAATCAACGATCAACTGCATGCTCTGACTAATTCACTCAAAGAGCTCAAGCTAGATGACCAAGGGCTCGATGATAAAACGCGCACTGAGCTCAAGAAACGAAAGCTTATCAATGACACTGTGGTCAAATACATGGTCGTGAGCAAGGGACAGAATTTCTCGCTTACTATCGAGCTCCCCGAGACAGATCTGACTGCTCCGCTGATACAATCAGGCGTATGGCGCAACAAGCAATTCAAGCCATACAACTACAATGCATTCGGTGTACCCGTCTCATGTGGGCATCTTCATCCACTGCTGAAAGTGCGCGAACAATTTCATCAGATCTTTCTAGAGATGGGCTTTGCCGAAATGCCGACCAACAATTTTGTGGAAAGTTCGTTTTGGAACTTTGACGTTTTGTTTGTACCCCAAGCGCACCCAGCGCGCGATTCACAGGATACATTTTTCATCAAATACCCACAACAGTGCGACAAAATGCTAGATAAACAATTTATCGAACGTGTACGCCGATCACATTTTGGATCGGGTTCGTTAGCTTGGCCCAGAGGCTATCAATACGATTGGAGTCAAGATGAATCTTCCAAAAATGTGTTGCGTACGCACACGACAGCTGTTACAGCACGCATGCTGTATCAATTGGCTCAAGATTATCATAAGGATCCAAATCCGAACAAAACATTCAAACCAGCTAAGCTGTTCAGCATCGATAGAGTATTCCGAAATGAAACATTGGACGCAACACATCTAGCTGAATTTAATCAAGTAGAGGGAGTTGTAGTGGACATCGGACTGACGCTGGGCGATCTCATGGGCGTCCTGAAAGCTTTCTTTACAAAACTAGGAATCAAACGATTACGCTTTAAGCCAGCGTACAATCCTTACACCGAACCAAGCATGGAGGTTTTCAGTTATCACGAAGGCCTCAAGAAATGGGTTGAGGTGGGCAATTCCGGAATGTTCAGACCTGAGATGTTGCATTGTCTTGGACTACCGGAGAATGTTACTGCGATAGCTTGGGGCCTGTCGCTTGAGAGGCCGACAATGATCAAGTATAAAATAGACAACATTCGTCATTTGGTTGGTCACAAGATCGACTTGCAAATGGTCTACAATAGTCCGATTTGTATGTTTTGATAACACCATGTTATATTAAAAGAGATGTTAAAGTGCGAAATCAAAATTCTTAACAGAGTAAGTTCTGTGTTGTACAATTCAGTTCGGTATCTCCAAATCTGAACCCACCTGCAACACATGAATAAAGTACGTGGTTAAATCTCAATTGCATGTTGTGCTTGTTTGTTTTCAGGTCCAATAATGATTCTTCCTCAATCAGTCCTGTCTGAGAGTGATGTGTGGTTCTCATAATAATTAGGTGTAATTCACTAAGAGGAAAATATAGTAGTCTTGAGATTTCCGTTAGATCATTCTATTATACGAACTAGTCGGTAACAAACTTTAACAAGCCACTGATTGCATACAGATACCTGAACTCAGAGCCGTCGGTGTATCAGCCTGTTCCGCAGTGTTTGGTTAATTATTTTCCCATTATCGAATGACCAGAAGATTCAGGTTTCACTTTGAAATTTAGGTTATTGTTTGGCAGTCGATTCGACTAAATCTTTGTTATGAATTCATGACTCGAGACAAACAAATAAATGAAGTTGACGGTGTTGGATTTAGACAAATTTACGACCAGGTTGAACTCAAACATCATATCAATACACAAACAATGATGATTATAAAATCGTGTAGACAAACGGAGCAACACACATGTCGAACGCTAGCTTCAAGCTCGCTGATCGATGGCATTGCGTTCGAGATTCCACTTGCAAGATAACTTTGTAGGAGCGACCACTTACTCAAATAAAGAATGATCTAAAATCGACGGATATTTGAGTAAGCTGAGTTTAAAAGTAGCAAGTTCGAGAGTAGTTTCAATTTCATGTGACTAACCTATTGCCCAATACCTATTGTGTGCACTCCCGAGTTATCAAGAATGAAGGATGATGCAAAATAGGCGAACTCTACGAAGTTACCTACCACTCTCTAGAAAGCCGATCGCCGACTAACATTGTAATGGCTTCACATTGAGTTGGGTTGAGCGATCATCATAATTTGTTTAGACGTAATAATCATCGTAGTTGTACGTAACGATTCAAATCAACGCAAAATCAGACATTCAGTAAGATTATTCCAGGCGGTAGTCTCGACATTCAGCACATTGAATCTGAGGGGCAATGAATAAGATGAATTCGCGAATGAAATCTTGAACGTTGCGTTTGATGAAAGTTTGTTATCGCAATCAAGAAGCTCACATAAAGACTTCAGACACATGTAAGCTGAACGGTAATGTTGTGCTGCGACAAATGAGAGAGGGTTTTGCACACCTGTCCTTGTTGATATTGTGTGTCATATAAAAAAATATTGAACAGCACAAACGTAGTTAGCTAATTCGCGTAGATATGTTTAAGCATCGTCATTTCGTCGCTTTTATGATTTTGAATTTGCGTCAGAAAATCTTCATGTTCAATAGAACAAAATCTAAAGCGATAGATACTTCTGCTGCCTGCTATTGTAACCATCTCTGAGTAGTTGAAAGACTTGTTGTCCAGGGTTACACGCACACTTGCACTTAAGCTTGCTTCTGATATAAGTCGAATAGCAGAAATTGCCGAGCAAGTGCAAGTGTATGATTCGTGACCAGAATCATTCGTTTCGAATCAATCAACAAATATTATAGCGGATTGAGGAAGCTCTTCAATTTTTTTATCTTCTTCAATTCAATTTGTGTGTGCAGATTTGTGTTCATGGAACACAATTCCAAATTTTATGAATGCAGAAAACTTGTAGATCAGAGAGATACTTTAAGTTATCCATAAGCATGTCGCTGCTGATCGAATGTGAATCCTCTTTGAAATCAGAGCTAGAAAGATGTTGCAATTGAAGTTGCAACTCGGAAGCGAGCGTGTCTCCGCGAGATCAGCAGCGGGTTGATCAAACGACATGAATTGTTTATGAATCATTACGCGCATTGGATCACATGAACATGTACACGAAGTCTTTAGAATAACCAATCAAGTTTTTGATGTTGCAAACGACTTCAATGATCATTAGAAGACAGAAAAGACATTGTGCGAACGACCGTCTCGCGACAGTACGTCACAGATCAGGGTTAGTTGTTAACTACCATTGTTGTTGTGTTAACCATTGACTACGGGCAGGTGGAGCCACCGGGACAGACCTTTATTTACTAAATACTGTTTGCTCAGTATACACCAGACCTGAACGGGACAAGTGTTTATACTATAATATAAGCTCTCCCTTGAAACTTTCACCTTAGATTGCACTGGTTGGTTTATTAGAGAGAAAGATAGCTAATTTGTAGCATCAAGATTTGTCGAGCAGGTGCTCATCATCATTCGTCCCGACTTGACTCTACATGCGACTGCGACTCATCCAACAGTCGCATATAAGGTCTCTCGAGCTCGCTGTTCACAGTTCGATTCAGTTCAGTCGGTTGGTGTCGGACGCAACAGGTGGCGTTAAACTATTTTTCTTGAAACTTTATGTATGTGTGTGCATTGGTAAAGCAGAGGACAGACACACCACCATGCAAACATGCAAACAGATAGTGGTGTGCGTTAATCTCTTTTCCAATTCTAACAGTTGCTGCTGTTGTCGCTGTCTAAGCTGACTAATTGTCGAAGAAGAGAGTGCATGTAGAAAAGTAAGTGAAAAAAAAACTCCAGCACACATGCACAGGCACATATACAGACTCATTTATTGTAATATTTAATGTAACCCAATGTAACATAATGCAATACAAGATCGTGAATTATGATTGTCAGCTTTATCGAACACCATATTGATTATAGTATGAGTTAGACGAAACTAAGGCGAGCAGATTTGCATATCGTGCAGCACACTATCTGATGAATAGCGAGCACGACCCGTGAGAGAAATCGAGGTCTTCATGTTCACCATACACACAGTTCTGATAGATAGATATTTTGTTCCGTAAATCTCAGCTTTCCGCTTTCGCTTAGAAAATGTCGATAATTTACATAGACTTTTAGTCAGACTGAGCATCTCAATCAGTGAATAATTTGTTCTTATTCCTGTAGCTGATGTTATAGCCATATTTCATATATCTTTGCATTGTTTTCAATATAGTGCGCTAATCAACTATACAGCCAGAGCGTCGTAGGGAACCTCATGTCATCGATGATCAGTTCAGTCTATTAGCCGATGAACCATCGATGGGAATTAAGTTGAAGTCAATCAGTTAAGTGGGAATTCTAAGAGTTAAGTGGAGTTATGAGTGCTAGATGATTTGTTGGACGCACGTGATGATGATCATATGAAGTGATAGTTATGGTGAGACACTTCGTTCGAGGGCCCAATAGTTGGCGTGACCGGCGATCAGGCAACTATCAATTGGTAGAAGCCAGACGAAAGTGAATTGATATAATAACCCTTTGCGCTCAATCATCATCAAAACATTACCACAACAAGAGCCAGCGAGACATCAGTTCTTTTCTCACAAGAAAGCTCTCTTCTAGTCTTGTCTTGTCTGGTCATAATGTGTATTGGCGATTAGCGAATGAGTGAATGCGCTTTTCTTTCTTTCTAGCTTTTGAAAAAAACCTTATTGTGCATAAGCTCATAGCTTGCAGATTAGAAAACACTTAGCATCCCCGGTGTGTGTGTGAACATCTCTTGTTTGTTGTTTATTGCTATACCAACTTCATTCGTCTGATGGACAAACAAACATAGGAACGAGCGGACGAGTTTACAAATGAACGAATGAATCGACTTAAAATGTGAATGGCAGCATCGCATCATTGCATCGTCGTCATGTGTTGTGTTGTGTTGCACTTTTTTGAGTAGCACCAACACAAAGCGACATGATGATGATGAGCACACTCAAGCCATGTTCACAAGCATGAATGTCCTGCCATCTAACAATTTAGCCATATCGGACATAACATATTGCATAACACTGTAAGGCTCGGTTTTAACCAGATCTCATCTCAAGAAAGAAGTAGTGTTAAATGAATGAAACAAGTGCAAGTGTGGATGCGCACTCTGACTTTGCTGACAGAGGAAGAAAATACAGAGCAAGGGCAAGTGACGCAAAGTAAAAGTTGTGCAACCCTACAATGAGTAGTAGTTGATTTTACACACGATAGAGAGAACGTGGCCGCACGACATTGGAATTGCTTCTTTCCTTATTGCTTTAGCTTATTCTCTGTGTGTCTGGCTATGCCTACGTGCGTAGTGAGATTGTGTGTGTGGTTTGATGATCTCCGTTGCTGCCGTGATTGCAATGCTTGTGATCCAATTCTTTTTGGTCAATTATTCTAGTCCAGTTCTTGTGTTAGTGGTGCCATTTTGTTGGCCAGATTAGCTTAGCCGTTGGTTCGTTCTCTAGCTCACAGTCAGTTAAGTTTAGTTAGTGCTGCACATGTGCTTACATTCAGCACATCAGCAAATCACAAAGCACCATAAGCAACAGCAGTTGTTGCAGCTCTATTGGCCGTATTAGTGTGATGATTATTACCTAACCTTAGTACTTGTGCGTTGAACATTGAAAGACTTTTGTAGTTTGTGTGTGATAATTAAAGACGAGCGGAACTCGTGTGCATTGTCTACTTTTACATTATACACGAATGTAGCGAACGTTACACGTCACAACGCTCAGCATGTTGCGAGCGAGCGGGCGAGCGAGCAAAAGAAAGAAAGGAAGGAAGAAAGAAAGAAGAATTTCGAAACTAAGAGCTGAACAAGACCAACATCAAATAGGAAAATGAACATGAAAAGGAAATGTCTAGCTGTTCATCGAACAGCCAATGATACGAGCAACGAGTGATTCTCCCTGAATTCAATTCAATCTTCTCTCTTCACTCAATGATTGTGTTGTAGTTTGTCTCGACAACAGGTGTACCACCAACATCTACACCTTTAGTGTCTGTCTTTGTTCAACAAAATATAATTGAATTTTCTCTCTTTCGTTGCCATAAATTTCAATACAACATTGAATTTTACTGTCCAACGAAATGCAATAGATCGAATACTGTGCGATCATCTTGCATGTTCTTGCACTCGTGTGTCCATGAAACTACCCAGAGTATATGAATGATGATTGATTCAATTATTGTCTGTGCACCATCTTGAATGCTCGCGCACATTAGGTCAGAATCAATCACTGCTGCTCACAACAATCAATGATCGTTATTTGATGAGACAGGAAGCTTTCAAATTGCTCGTTCTCACATCATTGCAATAGACTGTTGTATCATATCAATTGACATGGGCGTTCGTGTTGATTTTCCACAATGATCACACATATACATGGAAATGATTTCCATCATTCTATGAGATAAGTATCCTTAAAATGGAATTTAATTTGAGCACGTAGTCAATATATATGATTGAAAATGAAGCTTGCTCGTAAATCGTAAATCGTTAATTGGTATTGTGTAATTTTCAGTAACACATTTCATCTTATCGTATATAAAATATTCGAACTGTACCACCATTGATTGAGGTCAACGCATCATATTCTATAGTCATAATGATAATGAAACGATGCGATAAAGAGTGTCTCAAGAGATTTCAAATTACTTAGATATCAATTTGCTCGCCTTAATAATGTGCGCTCGCGGTGTACTACTGGCATTGCGCAGAAAACACCCTGTACTTTGCCCCAAAAGTGAATATTTGCACTAGAACTTATGTTATTATTACTCAACCAAAGATTCAAAGTATCCTAAGTTTCATAGATTTAAAAATTATGGTTTGAGAGGCATAAGATTTTGATTGTCCAGGAACGAATGTTCAAAAATGACCCGATTCTTTCGAATATTGATTTTACAGAGAATATCAGTGTTGGACATACTAATCTGAGCATATTTTGTTGAAAATCGCTCCAGGTGAGAATCGTCGGTTGACACGCTAATCGACGATCGGGCCGCGTCGTGGCAATTGCCCGTCCCGTCGCACAAGAACCACGCCGGAATGCAGCGAGGGTTCTCGCTCGCCGAGCACTTAAGCCAGCCGGCCGAATAGTTGCAATGATGGCAAAACCAATCCGGCTCATCTGACGATATCAATTGATACGGTCCATCGTGGTTCGGTTTGCTCGCGCATAAAGTGTCAAGTGAATGGGGCGATCTCCATTGACACATACGCACCTTATCGGTGTCGTGATTGGCAAAAGCAAATTAAAGAATCCCTCTCAAGCATGTGCATTGTGGGAAATAAGGCTCCACTTCGCCCATTTAAATCACGTCTCGGCCAGTCCTGTTTATACATTCATGAAGCACAGTAAGACTTTGATGACAGGAGTGTTGTCCCTGTCAGGCATTTACAGAAATTTTCATCACGCGATGGAGATGGATAGTTTGAAGGACTCTCTAAAAGTGTCGAACGAGATGTGAAGGTGCAGCGACACGTTTGTTATTGCCTATAAGCAGCGCGACAAGGCATTCGCGCCATATTGACTCTACACATGCGCGGCGACAGCTTTGGTAAGGTGGCTGCGATCTTAATAAAAGTGGGAGTCTAACCAATGGCAAGATCACTCCTGTCCCAGGACTGGAATGAAGCACATCCTACTAACTTAGCCGATAAATAAACGACTAACTCAACAAAGATAATATCAACTGTACTCATCGATTGTATCTCGACAAATTGTTTAGCAGCAACAGCTAGCCAATATAATCAAATAATAAAGTAGCCATTACACACACAGAATCAATTGAAGTAGTCTACCAACCACTTTAATTTCACAGAGAGAATCGAAGGCATAGAGAAAAAACTAGAACAGTTGAAAGATGACCAGCATGGCATAAAACGTGAGCTTCATGCTCAACGAGCTTTTCTGGAGAAGTTTGTATCCAGCATGATGGAAACATATGGAAAAACGATCGGCACAGCAAGTGCCATGGCCGCTTTCGAAACAACGAAAACATCATTGAAGAGTTAGTCTCATTCATGGAGGAAGGGATCCGTAGATACACTCGCCATCAAAATTTTGACAGGAAGTCTTTGGGACTTTGAAGGATATCAAAATCCAAGAAAGGTCGAATATGCGCATTCATCAAGACGACTCGTGTACGAATTGTTAATGAGGGGCAGAGAGTGAAGATATACATTCGATATTTATTGGTTGATGACTATTTATTGAATGAATAATGTTTTAACATGTATGATTAATATATATGCTAAGATATGACAATCATCTGTATTAGACCTCATTACTGCCATGTCGCCATGGCAACAGTACGTGTAAGGCCACATCATTTATTTGTGATGCAAATAAGTGATTTGGCATGTCTTGATTTAGGTTGTGTTTGAGCGACATGCTGACTCAGCAGAACAGCATATTCAACACGATTGATCTAGATTGTCAAGATGAACAAGCATGTCTGTTCTGCTCAACACGAATCACTATCGACGTTGACACTATCGAGCCTCTAAAGCATCCATCTGTTAAGATGTCCATATCTCGATAACGAAGAAGTAGTTTTTGATCAGACTTGCTCTGATGACAGTCCAAGACCTAGACCACAACATATAAAAATTGAGATGAAGATACAAACCATATCGTATAAAGGGTGACAGGATTCCAACTGGTTTGAAAAAAAAAGAAAAGTTGATCATGTGACGCTGTGCGCTTGAATGGGACAGGTTGTACTTTATTCGTGTGCGTGTGTGCGTGCGAGTGTGAGTGCGTCTCCACCAATATCGACCGGAGTTGGCTTTGCCGTGTCTCTCCAGTGATGATTTGCGTGTGTTTGTGTGTGAGTTCGTCTTCGTATTCGTCTTCGTCGTTGTCGTCTTGCTTTGTGCGTGCTTATGGTCAATTTCAAAGTGAATTTTTCAACCAGTTTCTTCAGGGGAAACTCAAACTTTCAGGGGGCCTAAGTCTGTTTGGGGGATAGGGTACCTGAAAAAAGAAATCAATTTACCTGAAATTTTAGAAGAAAAGAGAGAGAGAGAGAGAGAGGGAGAACGAAAGAGAAAAAGAGAAAACGATTAGTGAAATAAGATTTGCGTTCGCCCGGCGAACGCACCTAGCCCATCCCCTATGTCCCAGTAAAAATGATATGCTTCCCATAGAAGTCAATGAGAGCTCGAAAAATGCACTGCTGGAAGGCACAATCATATGTGCTTTACTTTTTTTTCAAACCAGTTGGAATCCTGTCACCCTTTAGTCTTAATTTATCCCTCCAATTCTAATCTCATCTATTTGAACAATTTAATCAGCATACAAGGTATTTCAGATATCCATTACTTTACACATCGGGGAGATTTACACGCTCGTCGCTTGTGCCTACATCAGCCACCATTTTGGTTGTATTGCTGCTTGCAGTATGCTACAGCATGTGCTACATCATCTGTTTGCAGCGAGGTATCAAATAAATCGCATCTCATCATGTGTGACAGAATCCATGTGGTTATCACAATAAAGTTCGGTTTCATTGAATAGCTTACGGAGAAAATAAGCATGTTGTTCACCGTCGCATTATTATTTGAGAGAGAGAGAGAGAGAGAGAGAGAGAGGGAATTCATTGTTGTCAGCTTCGTAATAAAATTATGCCATATGTAGAGTCGTAATGTTCAAATATTCCACATGTCACAAGTAATCACAAGTTCACAATCTACAAATCATAACCGGTGAGATCGAACAATGGAGTTACTCGTGACCACCCGACTACTGTTAACAATCCTGTTAACGCATAATCTAAATCGCTCGTTCACACAATCAAGTTTATAGTTTTTATCAAGAATTGTTATCATTCTAGCGTTGTGGTCATCGTATTTGAATGGGTGCACCTGACAACTGGTGACTTGATCGAACCGCGCCCATCCAAAATCATAGTGTGGCTATCATCGAAAGTCTGTTCGATGATTGTTCGCTCATTTAGTTGTTCTATTCGGCGCTAGTCGATGGGGCCATGTCAATAACAACAACAACGCTAGCGAGCCAATAATGAGTCAATAAGAACAAGTCATTAGTTCACTTCTGACGAGTGTGTTGCACCTACAGGAAATCGAATAATAGTAAACTTATTCGCTTGTGTGATTCACAAATCATTCATCGTCGTCGTCGGCGCCGAAATCACTGTTTGCAAGCGATAGCCTGCTACCGAATAAAATGCAACTGAACAAAATGGTTCATTATCTAGTTGTTGTGTAACACATTAGCATTTATTTATTCATTCATCAATCTTATTCATCATGCAATCGGTAGTCATGCAGTCAGTGCAGATTTGATCATCCCACGTTGTTTCACATGCTATGCATTCAAAGCTATTCAAAAGGTACTTCAGAAGGAAGCTCTCAGTTTGTTATCTATTGAATGACCACAACACTACATGTTAATGATACCACTATTAATTTATGCTAATTAACTACACACATCCACACATTATCAAATCACTATTCCTTGCACCAGCAGCTTTCCTTGATCGATGATGTTTAACTATCGTAATGAATGTAATTTGATGAGTTTACATCAAGATAATGAAAAGAAATTGATTACATTTGTTGTATTGTGTTGATACACTACGATAATAATTTGAACGAGCATATGCCCTCAACAGAGGCACACTAACAAGAGTGGCATGATTCAGTGGTTAGCTTACTAACAGAGTTGCGCTTCTAGTTCATTTCAATAGTGAAGCAATGAATGAATCCGATGTAAATCTTGCCTTTCTTTCGCTTACCTCACCTCCCTCTTTAGTTTAGTCGGTCACTAGGGACTGCCAAACTAGATGGCTACATCTTCTCGAAAGAAATACAAATTTTCTTTCTAATATAATCTTACATTATCGATTGATGCAACACTATGCTCATTTATCTTTATTCCTGTCTCATTCTAGATTGATCTAAGATTGCTAGAGTTTAATTTAGTTCGATAAACAAGTACGTCATGCGGTGAGTGAGCGCGTGTTACACGGGTCAAGTGTGATTGTGCTGGATAATTGTTGTCGCGGTGGCCGATTACAGGATCGTGAGCGCTGTGAGGGTTGGTAGTTGACCACTGATTCAATGTTAACACTCAATGTGAAGTTGGCGACAATGAAATTGTAAGCGTAAACCCTTGTCCAATGTTCTCACCTGAGATATGACCAAATTTCATGTGGCCAGTTATTATTATTCAGTTTGTTAGCGCGCGTTTATCATGATTATTATTGTTGTTGCTTGTGCTTCATGTTTATATGTATGACATTCGCACTCATATCGTACAATACTCAATAATAATAATAACAAAGCTGGCCAATCAATAGCCGATGGTCAACAAAACTGCCAAGTCATTTAGCTGAACAGCCAATTGATGCTGGCACACGCGTGCACACCGAGCGGATTATGACCACCACCATTATTGTTATAGCTCAACAAAGGTTAACTCTCTTCAAAACTCCCTTTAAAAGTGAGTCCACTAACAGTGTGAGTCTCCCTAGACAGCTGCTTAAGATAGCTGTGTATTTTATAAACATACAATGCACTTTTGCAACCAGCTGGCTGATGCTAAGACAAAAGGTGTCGATAAATTTTGCAAGTCATAGGCGCACAATATCAAGCGCATATTGCACGTAGAGTTCGAACGGTACATGAGTGGCTCTGTGTGTGAGTGTGAACTCTACTGCACTTGTTACCGTACAAACAATTGCACAATTGCGAAAGCGTGTGTGTGTGTGTGTGTGTGTGCTCGAAGGGCATTGTTGTTATTGAGCATTAAAAAAGGTGATAACGAGCTTGTTGTTTCCACAAAGCACGCTATTAGCTGTCATCAGTTAAAATCATCAAAATTAGAGCTAGAATTAGTACGAGCGTTGAAAGTAAGTAGTCTAAGGTGAAAAGAGAATTTACAAATATTAAAATAAAACAAATGAAAACACGAGTTATAGAGCACAACATGCTTTGTTCATGAATGAAGCGCCAATTGCCTCACTGATCATGAGCTTGATAGCAATACATGGGCAATCGGGAGGTGAATGAAATCCGCCAAGATCATGGACACTCGGATCATGGCACTCTTGGTGTTGCAGTCTTTTTAGCATGCGTTAGTTCAAGCGCGCCAATAACATTGCAAGAATTTTTTCCTGGTGATTCCATGTTCGGAAGGCGTAACTTCACGTGCTAGACTCCGCCCTCAATCTTAGTTTGATTAGTATGAGCTTATGAGCACATACGTTATGTTATGAGAGATGAGATGGACACGCGAGTGAATACGCGAACGCGTTCAATGCAAGCCTTTAGTTTGCCTTTGGTTTGTCACGTCAAGTCGTTCGGCGAAAGTCACATGTGAACAGCAACAGGTGTACGTTAGCCCGAAGCACCGACGTAACTTAGCGCCGTCAGACACTTAGCTTGACGTCACCTAGCTCGAATGGTTGCTCAGCGAATGGCTTGATGTGTGCAGTCGTTAAGTTGGACTCAAACTCAACTGGACTAGGCATGGCATAGTCAAAACATGACACGGTTAAACTAAAGTTAAGACTAAGGTTAATTCAACAACAAGAGCAACAACAACTGCTGCTGCAACAGGTGCCGCTGATACTACTCCCACAAGTGCAGTGCTTGCATTCATATTTGAACTAATGAGACTACTGAATGAATGAATGAATGAAACTGTGAGTGAGACTTTCGAAAAAGTGAGGGTGAACGGTACAGCTATAATACAGCAGTTTTAGTAAGTTTTGTGGCGCGCAAGCATTTAGAAAATATCGATCATCATCTGAATAATGTATTCTTTTCGCCGTGTGAGGGGGGGGGGGGGGAAAGGCATTATTGTTTTCGTTCGCATCCTGTACTAGCCAAGTTTGTGTGTTACTAACTCAACAACCAAAACAACAGCTAGCATATGATTATTCAAACTAGAGAATCCACACACACTCACAGGCTACGTTCTAGTTCGAACAGCAAGTGTAAGTAAGTTTGTTCGTTCATTCATGGACATGCTCGTGCAAACTTTATATCGTCATCGTCGTCGTTCGTTTGCATGCTCATTTTCATCATCAATATCTTCGCTTACAAATTTCAGAAAGTTTCACTTGCGTCAAGGTATCATCACAATTCAAGTCACCTATTCAATTGCAAATTTCACACCCAGCACTGCACAAGTAAATAAATGATTAACAAGACTGATACGGACAACATCTTGCTGCTGTTATACGCCAACGGAAGTGAGGGACAATATCCCGCATTAATCAAACTAAACTAAACTAAACTAAATAACATTACCAACATCTAGTCAGCAGTCAGTCAAAATTCACTTTAAACTAACTCCAGCAGAGAATCTTATATAATTGTCATCAGCATCATTGTAATTATCGGACGGACACAAAAGCGCAAGCAGACAATTGATTTTCAAGTAAGACAACAACAACAACGCCAACAAGGTGAGTTTTGTGAAATTTCAAACATGTAACAATCGAATGAATCAGACACTCGAGTGAAGTTTGAGTGAGATAAAGTTAATGTTTGTTTCCTTCTTCGTAAGTCAGGAATGTGCCAACAATGTTATGTATGTTCTATGTAGTAGCAAGTGCACAGATTAAACAAAGCACCTATCGAATTCACACAACATATTTTCGAGTACACAACGCACGTTGCTACAGATGTTGAGGGGAGAAAGAGCAAAAAAACAGTGAGTGAGTTGCATAGTGTAATCGATTATTCACGATGCAGATCAAATGCGAGCAGAGTTTACATTGTTGTAGTGCTGTTGCGATCGGACAAACAGATGAACAATTGATGATCCTTGGCGATCTTACACACAAAGTTGGTACTTACAGTGTAAGTTCGTTGTGCTGAGATGGACTGCACAATGGTCAATATTCACTGCACTTAATGCAATACACGTGAGTGCCACACGCACGCTCACACTCGGGCCCATGCAAAATCAAAAAGAATTGAATTGAAAAGCGAAAGCGAGCGCACCCAGGCGTCAATTTGAGCGTCAAAATTGAGATTGGCCGCCGGTAGACCGCATCAATTTGGGTACGCGCATTCTTTATTCTCTGTTAATCATTGCTTTCGCATTGACGGCTGAACAAACGAGCATAGACAAACAGACAGACGTACAGACTGAGCTCGAGCTCGTAATCGTAATAGCGAATAGCGGGTCAGGTGTCATAATTTCTGACCGATACAAAGCTGAAAGTTGGCGCAATTTAATAGACGTTTCGATGGTGCTGCTTGAGATCATAGGTCTCTCTGATTTTGTGTCTGGTTGAGCAAACGGACAACAGTGAGATGTTGATTAGCTGTGTGTGTGTGTATCAAAAGGCGGACATTTTCCCTGATAGACAGACATGCAAATAGATCGATGCAGTATCGAAGGGAAGCAGTAGACAAGCAGCAGTCAGATGGAAAAAGTGACACGACGTCAAAGCAGAAACACAACAAACTTCAATAGCAATAGAGTAATCAATAGCCGCTCTGAGATGATGTCGATGATACAAGTTGTCG
Source organism: Fragariocoptes setiger (assembly GCA_019968535.1). Lineage (NCBI taxonomy): Eukaryota > Metazoa > Arthropoda > Arachnida > Trombidiformes > Phytoptidae > Fragariocoptes > Fragariocoptes setiger. The sequence continues at coordinate 15,185 of JAIFTH010000290.1, forward strand.
TCGTCATGCATACAATGGACTTGTATGTTACTTGTGGTTACTTTTCACGCTCTCTCGCTCCTCGCTCGCTTGCTTGCTCACCTTAGATCTCGAATCTCACTCAATCAGGAGCAAAGTACGGATTAAACGGATGCAATGATCATCGAGCAACATGAGATAGATACACACACACGCTTTGTGTGTCTTAGAAGGCACAAAAAGTGCTATGAGAAAGCGTGTGATGAATTGATTGATTGATCGATAGGTCTAATGTTATGATTGGTCGATGTTTGACGTGCCAACGAACATACCATTAGCAGCTGATCTGGGGCTAATATTATTTCTATATTATATTTATTTCGCTTGCCACTTTTTATTACCTATCAACCCTAGCTACGAGTAACACGTAAGCAAAAGTGTCGGTAGCACTTTTGATCGCGCGATTTGCCTTGATTGCGCCAAAATCACAAAGGATTTCACTCACTCAATGAGGCAAAAGTCAAGTCGGGTAGATTCTGACTTCTCTCACTAGTAGGAATGATAGTTGAACTGAGTGCAAAATGAGATTTGTGATGAAATTCATCTGAACAATTGCTTTTACAGCTTTATAAAATAGCACATTTAACTATGTATTCCGTCAGAAATCAGCCAATCGTCAGTTTTCTTAACAAACAAATCAAATCAAGTGCGCGTCCATAGTTTGTTGATCGTTATGATTACCTCCTAAATTAGCATAAATTACTAACATTCTAGATCATGTTTGTCACAACATTGATTGTCTCATTTGTTTGTATTGATGATGTGTGATCCCACTGTTCAGCACCAGAATCATCGAGCTCAAGTTAGACATTTTGCGCATCGATGTTGACCAATCGATGTGTAAAAATTGAGCTAATGAAACAACAGACAAAAGAGATTCAGCTGCTAGTTGGCTAATAATTCGTTAGTTTCAGTTGTTTGCGGAGTTGAGTTGAATAATTGGCCATTGCCTCGGGTTATCGCCAAATCTGACATAAAACTTGTTGTTGTCCGTCCTATTATTCACACACAAACACAATTGCCAAGCACAGCCAACAACGAGAGAGATTATAATCTGAGTTCATTCTTTTTCATTCTGAGTTCATATATATTCGAGCTTAAGTGCAATCCACTACTCCATCAATGGATGGCCGCCGATGTCTCGCACATTTATCATTTATCCGTGTAGTATGTTCCGGATTGATTATCGGTTGGATCATCGCATCGGGAATCATCGATCTGCGCGATTGATCGTTCGCTCGCTCGATTATTGGGTGTTAAACAATAATTTTAACAATTCCTCTCTCTCTCTCTCTCTCTCTTTTTCTTTACATCTTTCGATTGGAATCAGATTCGAACAAAAACACGATTGTTCTTGATCTCTCAAACTAGATGAAGAGTAGATGCTGAGAATAATTTGTCAAAATTTTCATACTCCGACTTTCGATACGTGATTTGCATATTTCGTCGTTCGAACAAGTTCGACAAACAATAACAATGTGTTGAAGCGATACGGTATTCTTTTGATTGCACGCTGTGGTCGCTTCAACAGCGATCAATAGCATTAATCGATTAACATCAATAGATGTGATAATAATTGTGTGTGTGTGTGTGTGTGTGTGTGTTTATTTTGAAATTCAAAACTATCCGATTGAATCGAGCATTCAGCTCAATCGATGAGACTAGACAGTCGAGCTAACTAGTAGATGATACTCGTATCGGCTCGGTGGTCGAGTAACAAACTCGTGGGAGCAAACGAGTTCCACGAATCATGTTGTCCATTACACACGACGTGTATCTCTTCAGGCGATCAGCGCACTATTTGGCCAGCTAGCTCTCCAGATAGCTCACCACTTACTTAGCTAATACTTTCTTTTCTCGTTGGAGTGCCAACTATGTTAGATAAAAAAAGATGGCCACCAGGTGAATAAGTTTACTAACTGACTGACTGACTTATTGACTCACTATGGTTGCGGAACGTCTGTCGATGTATCTCATTGTATACAGTATGATGTTCTATCGTAGTATCGTTATGGCCATGTGAGTGAATTAGTCCGACTGCCAATCTATCTAACTAGCCATCAATCTCGAATCTCTGTACGTATGTGCGTGTGTATGTGTCTGTGTGCCTGGGAACATTTTTAATTTTGATTTTAATTTTGAGTGCACGCGTGGACATTGATAAAATAATAAAATAGAATCAATTCGCTGGTGGTCTGCTAGCTGTCAGCTGCTGGTCGATCATCAGCAAGTAGCCGCTCGAATTGGACTAATTAGCGTTTGTCTGCCACTAATCATGCCACCACCAATCAGCGGTGTGTGTGTGCGCGCGCATTTGGAGTGCCATTAGCCATTCACAAGCAACAAGTACACGACGACAATTGATTCATTCACATGTCTTGTGTCCGCTCTTAGCTTGTTCAATCAACGATCGAGCAAATGATGCTCTATTGCTCTTTGTTTGAAAGCAAAGAGCAATTCCACGCTCGTATGCTTACAAAAAGGAGCATTATTGAACGACCAAAAGCCAATGGCTATCAAAGAGACGAGTGCAACATGCTACGAGCTAGTATAGTGTGTAACTCATTGGTCATTAATGTGTGACACGCGATCTTTGCATTACATGGTCAAGACGACGAAGACAACCACGACGACTATGCTGACGTGTAGCGATGGCACTGTCTATCATGCAAGCAAGTAAACAGTGAGCGCGTTCTGATCAAAGAATGACGGCCAATGTCATCGATGCTTGCTAAATGACATAATTCAATAGCGAAGCATAGTATATATAATAAGCGTATAAAAGGCAAGAGAGAAGAGCTAAGTGCTAGCGGCAATGTCTTTTCAATTTCAATGGATCATCGATAAATTACGCTACGAGATCCGAGTGCATGCATCAATTACTCAATAGCCCTCTTGCTCGTCCATTTTCTGTCTGCTTTTTTATTATACATTTGTTTGCTTGACTTAAGGTGCATCAAACGTTATTTTTTCTTCACAGAAAGCTAGCGAATTCAGCAAATCAAATTGAAATTAGCTCATTGTCTGCCAATGCAATTATTGCAGCTTTTGACATGGCCAATGCTAGATTGTTTTGAATGGTCAGTGTTTCAAAACCTCTTCCTTCCGGTCTTTAGATTCATGAACTACAACTGTACTCTATGACATCTGTCAATCCGAGATCATCTTGTCCGAGACTTGACCGTCTAAGACGAAAAGATGTAACATCATAAGATTTGGTAGAGATTATTGAGGAATTCGTTATTTTTTCACTTGAACGTCTAACGAGAAGAGTATTATACAGAAAAGAGTTCACTGACGACTGAAAGTCGTCGTATACTTTTGATCAATAAACCTTTAGAAATATACTTGGATCTTACGATGGTCGTTGGTGTTGGAACCGCCTATTGATGCCGCCAATGATTTGGTTCTATGCGAACAAACCTATCTTATGAACTAAACTGTTTTAGTACTAAACTGTGGATTATTTTCATCGACAAGGGTAATAAATCGTATTTTCTAGAATTTAATCGAACTTCATCAAGCAATGCGCGCGATGACGCGCTTGGGAGTCAACAATAAGTAGTCTGTCTATTTGCAATGATAAACATTCATGTAGAGAATAGAGGATATCGTCACCCAACATTAATTGCGACATTGTTAATGAAAACGCCGTTGTCATCGTCATTTTTCTACTCATCGATGTACATATTGTTCGCTCTTTCGTTTTAGCCATAAGATAAATCGACCCTTCATCGCCAGACTCACATTTCCCCGTGCCAATGAATAATCTTGAAGCGAGTCATAGTACAGAACAGTGTTTGTCATAAGGTTGCACCTGCTATTTATCGAGGCAGTTTGTGCACTTGCACTTGAACCAAAAGTGAAACTGAGATTCCAAAAGCTTGGCCACTAAATCTAAGAGCTAAGAGAGTAACTTGCTAAAGTTGAGAATTGAGAAAAGAAAAAATGTCTCTCATTTTATATTTAAATTTGTTATTCTTGTATTAAACTCAACACACAATAAGTGGCTGACAATTGAAACATCAAAACCACAAAATACGCTCTAAACAGCCGCAAATTCATTTGCAAGCTAACTCTGTCTAATTAATCACTGCACGTAGCCAAGCGGCAACAACAACGTTGTCAAGCATGTTGCTGTTGTCATTTGAGTTGCTTCAGCATTCAACATTCAGCAAGAACAACAGTCTTAACAGCCTGAAGCCGTTGAGAAGAATTGAAATTGAGCTCTTTTAAAATCGTGCCCACTTTTGAATGCGTAGTTCATTCTCTGCGTTGGTATTTAATAATAATATTAACGCGCGCGTGCGCCACTTGTTGTTGTTAAGATTGCTCTTTTGTCTTTTGAAAACAAAACGAGAAGTTATAAAAAATATCAAAGCTGCTCTAAACTTGAAATCAGCGAACAGGATGACTAACTTATACAAAGCAACAGCAACAGCAGAAACAGAGATAGCTTGACATCAAAGTATGGGACAGCAAGACGTTGATTTTTTCATGTTTGTCATAGTCACTTGCTGTAGCCATTGTCGTCTCTCGTCATCGTCCTCGTCGTTGTTGTCACTGTTGTCATCCACTTATATTGCTAACTACAGCAAACTTGTAAAGCATTCAAGCTCGCTCGCTAGCCATTTAGGTTTAGCTTGAATGGCAATAGTCATAGTTAGTGATACTTGAATCTAACTTAGCCAGCAGCCATTTAACTATACATTTGTGTGTGCGTGTGTGCCTTGACTGGCAAGCGTAAGTCAAGAAGTTTTTCGTGTTGTGGTTCGGCGAAAGCACGAACCTAAACAGTACGCTGCTCATCATTTTTTGCACATTAAGAGTTGCGAAATCAAGAGTTGAATGAGTGAAAGAATCTAATTCTGATAATTATCGGCCCATTGTTGTGATTATTGTCGTCACCCGATATTGTGAGTCCTTATGATATTCATGCCGTGAACTTTTTTCTATACAACTTCGTGGGCAATAAATTATCATATCAATTCATATTAATAACAACTAAGCTAATGCAAATGCATGACTAACACACATAGAATGGTGCACGCGCTCGTGTTTACAAGTCTCTACAGCAAGTCTACGGAGTGAGCAGCAACAAGTGCGCACCTGGTCTCAATAACCAGTAGCAGCAACGAGTGTTGTGATTTTCTGAACTTAAAAGTGAACGTGCCGCAACAACTGCTAGCTCTCTCAATTAGCTATGTCAGTGTGACACTGACACTAAACTAAATGAACAAAGATGAGTGTTTGTACAAATTGCACCTGCCCAGTTTCATTCTCATTCATTGCTTTGCTCATGATCATTTTGCTATTGTAAAGTGCTCATGTACAGCAACTACTTTAACTTTCCAACTTTAAACATGCTAATCGATGTTCGGTTTGTTCGCCTCTGGCCTTCTTTCCTACAATGATGGTAATTACTTCTTATTTGCCACTTTGTCTACAGTTCATCATTCATATTGCTTTCGCCATAAGCTGCTTGATGCTCAGCAAGCAATTGTCGTTGCCAAACTGTAGGCCAATATTGATCACTAAAATTTTGTTGTTGAAGTTTTATTGGCTAATTGTCATGCCAATAGACATAAAGAGAATGTTGATTGGCATAACATTATTTGTGCTTAGAATTCATTGTACAAAATAATAGACAATGACCGACAAGACAATAGAAAAAGAAGATACAAGAGCAGTTAAAACAAGAGACAAGCTTAAATAGAAAAAATCAGCCTCTCAGATATAGTAGTAGTAGTAGTTGAAATGGTCAACAACAGTGATGGAGATCCATTTTTAACATGATACACTGTCGATAATTGATTCCAATTTTAGCTAACAGGCTTTGTAACGAGACGCTCATAAGTGTACAGGCTCCAGGTTGAGGTGCTGTTGTATGAGTTCCTTGTATCTGAGTGAAGACAATATCGTTCGTCCTTTGTACGCGAATTTCATTACACAACGCACGAACGAATGCTAACTAGCGCTTGTAATTTCCAACAAGTTGCAACAACGGCATAACTAATTCCCGATTAATGCCGGTTAATTGTCGTCATGCATCATGACGACTATCATGAGTAGCATATTTTCATCAGTGAGACTGAAAATAGAAGAAAGAGCTTTCATAACAATAATTCGTGCAAAATTCAATGCTGTGAAATCATGAATGCTGATTATTTTATGAATATTGTATTCAGATGAAAATTGAATAATAATCGATGTAGCAGCAAACAAATTGGTGAGCTTAAAATAAAAAGATTGAGCTCCAGCAGCAAGACACGATTACTCCGAGCATGACGACTTGACGACTGGCTGAAAATTGTGCTCGTGCGTGTGATATCAGCCAGACTAAGGCCACGTACGGCACGAAGTGTTTGCAATTTGTCAGTCTTGTACAAAGCAATTTACAGTCTGCTACGTGTGCTATTTGTGCTACTTGTTTGTGTGTCTGCTACGTGTTCTGTCAGTAAGTGGCAGGTGTGACGCTCATTATCAAGTTAGATTAAACAGCACACGGACGCTTTCTAGCTCTGTTGCTGTGATGTCGTCATGTCACGTTAAGCAGGTTTTGTTTTAGGCTGCAGGTTGTTGGTGCTGTTGTTGTTGTATATAGATTGGCCTCAAAGGACAAAAAACACGTAGTCATGAAAATATGGTAAAGTAGAATATGATTCTAAGCTGCAACACTGTGTGTTTTTGTACGTAAATTAGTCAACCAATTGTTGTCGATGTTGTTGATACTTACATTGAGTGCAATTGTTTTACACAGCAATCATAAGCTACTAATAGCATAGTTTTTTGGCTAATATTGTATGACCATTGATCTACAGAGAAGTTTGAAGAGCATGTTTTATTGGCCTATTTACTCATTGGCCTGTGATTGGTCATTGGCGATTGACGATAGCCGACCAGTCGTCTAACAGCATCGGCATGAGCATGAGCCATTTGAAAGCCTAATGAGAGGGATAATGAAAATGGAAGTCAGAGACTGAGACTTGCAATAAGGGGCTCTCTTGTTTGCTGGCTATCACACTTACCGAGTTAGAAACACTCGACAACAAGGAGCGAGAACAAGTGTTTGACCGATAATTTGTTTACAAGTGCACGTACATTGGAAGTTAGAAGTACGTGTACCCATCATGCAATGGTTAAGCAATTGAATGATCTAGACTGGCTGGTTGTTTATCCACACCATGCACTGTTGGTCACCAGTTAGCAATGGCGCTGTCATGTTCGCGTGTCGGCAAACATACGCACAAGTGCCATGTCAAACTGTATTTGCCTATTGCCTTACTTACAACAACTGTAACTTCACTTAACTTAAACTCTACACTTACAGTGTGTACTTATACTTTTATGTAATACGAGAGTGTTGTTTATTGGACGTCCAGAGATGACAATGAAAAAAGTAAAAGTGTAAAATCAGAATCAAAATCTAAACCAAATTTCAAAGACACTCTGAGTGCTTGATAAAGAATGCTCCCTGGTTCTTGGCATTGTAAGCGATTATTTCATTTACGTGCCATTGGCATAATGCTAGCATAATGATGACTGGACGAGCCAAGATGGACGCGGTAGCAACAAGTAAGAAGAAAGAAAAGAAAAGAATTCAAGCATTGAAATGACATGCGACGAAAACGAAGAGGATAATAGAAATCAAAGTAGTTATTCTCTGTTTATTTGTTTGTTCGTAATAATAATAATAATAAACAAGGCCATATATCGATGACGATGATCTTCCAGTTTTCAATTTCAATACAAATACACATACACATACGAATAATAATAATGATAGTTTGCAATGTCCACTCGAGTATTCAGACAAGTTTAGTTTAGTGATCGTGAACGACACACACACACACAGGTCATAATAATAAGACGACAGGTATTACTCACTTGTTCACTCCCGACTCGATTTTTCACTATTTAGCTAGATTCTTTTCGAACTTGTTCGCACACGTTTAACTCTTTCTAGCCACCATCATGTTTTGTGTGGATTTGTTGCTGCTTGAACGATACTCATTAGCCATTATTATTTTGATTTTGATTATTATTATTGTGACGACCTTTACACGTTCCTCCTGCTTGAAGGTCAGCTCGAGCTTGAGACATAAACGACACACACATCAAGTGTCGTATGACACAAACAACCACTACACACTTCTCTCATTTATGATTATTGTACTTGTAACTAACAATGGTCAACGCGATAGTGACAAAATATAAATAAAAATACAAATATTACATCATAGTTGAGCATTGATATCTGACAACAGGATAGTTGAATTTGCATCCTTGCATGTTTATTGTTTGTATGTTTATGGTCACTCGGTTGCTCGTGCTCGCCATGGCTAAGGTTATGACGTGCAATTGATTGATTTATTTACAAATTAGTGTCCAGTTTCGATGTTATCATATCGTTTGTCGTCCATTTCACAGGCCACCATGTTGTTTGTTTGCACATGATTTCAATATTCAATGTCACACAGGTCAGTGCCATACAATAGCATGCAATAGTCTTTATACTTTATACGTCTTTACCACCATTGACAACAATGCAAAATGAACTTCGAAATAAAACAAAGTGATGAGAATAATTTACACACTAAAATAATTATTGCATTTCACTTGATCTTGGCCGCAATGCAAATGCTCGAGCAGCAAATTAATAACATTCTTCATCACGCGAGTCAGCACGCGTGCTATTTGACATTTCAAAGAAAAAACATTCATTGTCTTGTTAGCATTATCAACGTGTGATGAAAATAACGCTGATTAGCAGCAAGAAAGATGCCGACCGCTAATACACAAGACAATGAGTTATTCGACGTAAAGTTATTGTTTGCATAAAATTGAATGTCATTGATAAGAATCTCTCAATTGATATTCTCGACATCGAAACTGTTGCTTACAGTTCGTGCAATCGTTGAGCCTGTCAACATTTTATGCTTGCTAACGAGCCATTGTCTCATATGGGGCACTCTTAAGTTTACCGTCGCCTTCTTTTTTTTTCTACTCGTAAGCCTCTATTGACTCGTAAAAGTGTGCCATTCTTCGCTTTCACTTGTCACAACACAATGACCAACTGAACAACATTCAAGTACGAGCGTGTTGATACACACACACACACACACACACATACACTCACGAGTACCAACAGCAATCTCAACTGTGAGAGCACCCGTTGAGATTGAGTGCATGCTGTTGAATTGAATTCAATCGACGAATCGAATTGATTCAAATTGAAGTAAATTGAACGGACCTGCTGTATTCTAAATTCTAAGCTCGACAACGAATTACAAAGCTCGATGGAGCTAACGGACGAACGCCTGGTGGTCGTCGCTAGCAACTGGACAGGAATGCTTGATCGTCCATCGGGCATTGTTGTTGTTGTATTTAGAAGAGGCGAACCGTCAGTAAAGCGCCACCCAGCGATCAATAGCAGGTCGCCAGAAGCTGCTTTGATTTTGAACTATTTGAAAACGTTCATATCATCAACTATTTATTGTGTGGTAGTGTATCTGCGTGATGATCAACAATTGATTTGATGAAACTTGAACTGAGACAACTGGTACAACAGAAGCGGCAGCACCAGCACCAGCGGAAAAGGCACTTGATTAGCTGCTCGCTCGACCACTATTTGATGTGTAAGTATCTGCATAAGCATCATTCGACAGGTGCTTACTCACACACACACGTTTGATACGATGAAATGAGATAAAAGTGGTTGCAGTGGTTTAGTCAATGCTACTGTCATTGCTGATTGACACAACGGTACTTGATAGCATTAACGAACACGAACACAACCATGACGATGACTCGCGCGAGCAAGCGATGTTGGCTGCTCGCGTGTGCTGTCGTCGTCGTCCATCGACTGTTGCTGATGAGATTGATTTCAATCTCATGTCTGATGCTAGCGACTGACTGATGGACGGACAAACGGACTGACTGACCGACGGGCGAACCGACCAACCTATCTCATCGTTGACTCGTTAGTTATCCACCAATGATCAGAATAAACTGTATGTCCGATTCAATTCAATGAAAAATCAATGTCCAAACGTTAAAGCACCATCACAGCTTGTTGTCTCTCAGCTACTACTAACTTGAACTGTCTATGTCTGTCTAACTCACTAACTGACTTGTCACTAACTTGTCGTTGTTGTGGCTGTTGCTGTTGGTGCAGCACCGCCCAGCCACTTCTAAAACACGGTGACGTTTCTTGTTTTCTTGTAATTTTCTCGTGAACGCTCATCTCTGGCTATTTAGCATTAGTTGAAGAATGTTGAATCAACCACGGAGGAACGAAAATACGGTCGCAAGAGAAGCCCATCGTTCGCCGTCGTTCATCTCGTCGTTGTCGGTGTCACGCATGATGCCCAACCCTAAAGCGTTCGGCACGTTGTGTTTGTTGTATTTGATATGCTGTTAGCACGTAGCAAGGTGAGCAGCTGACAAGTTCAATCGTTTGATTGAAAATTCAATCAATTGCCATTGACAGTTGGCTATTAATGTAGCTAGTACGCGCTTACTAACACATTCACCAAAGATTGTGCAATGAGCGCAAAGTGAAAGCGCTAATACTAATGATTGACATTTTTTCTTTCACTCTTGCACCTCATGTTTTATCTCTATGCATATCTCAGATGAAAATTTCACCTTAAATATTTGATATGCAAATATTTTCAACGTCAAGACTAATTAGAAAAGGCACTCTCTTCATTTGACAACTATAGCACAGCCGTAGCGACAACTTTGCAAAGTCGAATAGTCATTTAGAATATTAGATAATTCTTAGCGCTTTCAATTCATTTCTCCGAAGAAAAACCTCTGATATGAAATCAATCAAAGATTTAAGCAAGATTACCTCATTATGTTTTTTACGATTGTATTAACGAATGTCCGGAATTAACTTCCGTCTCTATCATCATCCACATGATTGTTATTATTGAATAATCATGAATGCAACGCACCATTGATTCATCAATATAAAACACACCGATGTATGTGCAAAACAGCAAGCCGGCAAGAGAACAACAAAAATAATAAATATTAAAGCTCTGTTGGTCAGATGCTGTGTCAATAGGACGCCATAAACGAGTGGATTAGCCGCATCAAACTTACCAATCTCACACAGCATGAACGTAAGTTTACAGATAGAAAACGACAAGAAGAAAATGACCGTCCTTTATATTCCTGTGCCCTGAACAGATGATGAAGCTCAAACAGCAGCCATAACAGTAATTGTTTCATGTTACTGTCGCTGTTGTCATCATCATCTTTCTTCCTTCATTCTCTATCTCCTTATTATTCTTACTCGGTGTCGTCATCGCCGTCGCCGTCGTTCCTGTCGCTGATAAACAGCAGCAATCGAGCGGAAACTCTGATTATTTTACCATAAAAATAAAAATTCATCCTGTCAACTTGTTGGTGTGGTGCATCATAGGCACAACAACGGCAAGTTCCACTGAGCTTGATGATCTAATTTTAGGTCTCAACACACAAACCACTACTGTGTGGCCAATGTTGATTGCATACGATTCTTAGAAGCACGCTAATCATGAGTAGACGCAAGCATTGACTTGCATTATATTCAAATATTTGTGTGTGTATGTATTTGCTAATCTTAAAGCCACATGAGTACAAAAGTTAAAAGTTGAGTCATGATAAATAAACAAAAAAAAGGTTTATAAAGACTTGTTGCTTTGCTAACGATGATCGTAAATATATGCTCAACTTTCACCTGAACTAACTTTATGCAGCACATGCACATGTAAACAGGATCAGGCACACCTCACAGGCTACTGTATCTCAAATAGCGGTGATTGTTCAAGTGTAAGGATTGTCTCAAGAATTAGAAACTATCCTCACATTAACTACCAATCTCTATTCTTTTTGAGAGGTCACATCAATCATTGAAGGGCTGATGATGTTCATTGTTTCAATACTATACAATTATAAAAGCCTCTGTGCTTCTGTTTAATGTGTTGAAATTTGTGCCGCGAATTAAAAAATGGATATTTTTTACACATAGATACTTGATAGCTTCGTAAATTTCAATCCTACAACAAGTTTATCATAATGCAAATCCCTCAGCTCAATAACAAATAATATTGTTATGCTTCAATTTGTTCCACCAATACATCCACGCGCCCATCTTCATCATCGACGACACCTACACAGATGCGAATATTCGCCATCATTATATTTGCGTTATGTAGTAATGTGTTGTTATTCACCGGACATCATGCGACCACGCACCAGTCCAAACGATTAGCACGAGATGCAACTTCCTCTGCTAGCAACAATTGGTGGAATCTATGGTGGCAACGTAAGTTCTTTTTTGAAAGTTTTCGCTTTTTATTTGATTTTAGCGCCATTACGTAGAGAATGTTCTTAGCGCGCTCATGTTGGGGCAGCTCGTATAGATTCATTCGTCATACGTAAAGCTTTGTATATACATTTTAATCTTACTAAAAGAGATAATTTCTCCCCACGCAAACGAAAATATTAGAATATATAAATGATGCCACTGACCCTACAGTTCGGCCAATTGTGTCGGTGATGTTCGACGATAAAACCATTCGCTTCAATGACATCTCTAACGGTGTTAGCAACAATAACGATGTGGATGTAATACGAACATCATCGTCGTCATCAGCGCAACTACGATCTCAGGCACAATCAACGTCTGCATCGAACAATGACGGACGCACTAATCGCCAGGCGACCGCATTCGAGGAGCCGTCATCGGCGAGCAATGATATGGCAGCCAGTGGTACCGACAACAGTGCCGGCAAACGCACATCGAAAACATCAACAAGCCAGCAACAATCCGCAGCTCAGCTTTCAGCTAATCAGGTGCCTATCAGTAAAACGACCTCTCAAGCACGGACGGATAAAACCAACGTTCAGAAACGGTTCAAGACAAACATCGGATTAAACAATACTACGCTTGTCAGTCCGGCATCACGCCGAAGGCCAATGGAAAGTGGAACCAACAATGTAAACAATAACAGATTATTGCCTCCAGTGCCAACGCAACAACAACAAACGGAATTAACTGAGCAGCAGCAACAACAACAAATCGAAATTGATACAGATTTAATGTCTGCGATAGCGCCCGAGGCTAGACCAACACCTGTGGCGCCGCCTGCTCCAATGGTCATGCGTTCGATTTCTAACTCGACCAATACATTTTCTGGCGCCAATTTCCCACGCACTAATGAACCAGGCATTAGAATCTTTATGACCACTACAACAATACAGCCACCCACTGACATAACTTCGGTGTCACCTCCACGCTTTGACTCTAGTAGTGAACGCCAGACACCATCATCATCGCCAGTGCCGCCGCCACCGCCGACAACAACCACAACAGCTCCATCTACAACTACAGAGCCGATTACAACTACCGGTACGCCTGTCACTGAAGCGCCCGAGGCCAAAACAACGACAACAACAAGACCACAACCGACAACAACTACTAGTATTCCTGATACGCCCACAACCCGAAGCTCTACTACGACTACAACATCTACAATTGATGAGAAAGAGACAGATGGCAACGGAGATTTTGCACGTGTGGATTCGGCGTCCAACAGACGGAAGTTTATAACCCCGTCGCGAGACCAATCCCCTCGTGTTTTACAGCAGGTGCCACAGCAAGTATCTCAACAGCAGCAACAGCAATTTGCTCGACAACAGCAACCAAAATGGATGACTCTTCAACAGCAACAACAACAACAGAAGCAGCGTCAACAACCGAATATGAACTTCCAGAATGATTTGCAACAAATGCCGATGCGTGACAATCGGCCTGTAGTTTGGCAGATGCAAAATCAGCATCAGCAGCAGCAAAAACCTCGAGAGCTTCAATGGCAACAAAGGCCAATTCAGCAGACCAAATTGGAGCAGTTCGATAACATGATAGGACGTAACACGCAGAATCAGTTACCGGATTTCATTACACAAATGAACGAAAAGATTGAACAGCAAAAGCAGGCAATGGATTACGATATTGGGGATGTAGAAAACGCTGGCGATCTAGACGAAGAAATGGAGAATGGCGCCTTGATGGGTGGCTCCGCTCGACCCATGGCAGACATTGGTAGGCAACGTCCCTCGATGACGACGTCTGAATTTATGGAGATACCCATTGAAAACAGCGGACGACGACAACCTGTGATGTCTACATCGCCCGGAGAGACATTTTTCAATCCACAAAAGAATCGATTCACTGCGACTCCATTTGAAACAACACCAAGCAAACCCTCGCCAATGAGCGGTGCAAGTCAAAAAGAGATGTCACCAATTTTCAGAATGCGACCTCAGCCTCCGAACCAGATGCCATTATTTACCACGCCACCGACATTTACTGTCGGTATGCGTCAAACTGTGACCACATCAGCTCAAGGACAACAGAACTTTCCAAACCAAAGACAATCTACCACAGACGGCCGGTTCACTGACGGGCCAACTACGACTATGACGATGACAAGTATGCAAAGTGGTAACACGGGGCAAACTGGACGCCGATTACAGCCGGCAATGATGAATCAGCAGCGTTTCAGTGAGGCATCTAGCACTACAAATATTCCAACAACAACGACAACTATTGCCCCTATTAAAACTCAAACTACTCGACCAATTTCAACCATACAAAAACCGTCAACAGCGAAGACGCCGGACGATTCCCGGGATGGTCGTATTCAACTTGAAGGTGGGCGCCCAGCGACTCGTCTCACGACGCCTGCGAGAGTGTTTCCTGCAACGTCGTCTATGCAACGTGAAATAAGCTCCCCGTCAATGCCTAAACAAGCAGTGACAATGACAACCACAACAACGAGAGCTCCAACTACTGCGGTCACCACACCGTTACCAACTACTGTAGAAAAAACTACGACAACAAGCGTCATTTCAGAGGCTACCACAACGACAGTGGCCCCAACAACAACAACAACAACAACCGATACAACTATGTCGGAAATTGAACGAGAATCTACAGGGCCACAAGATTCAAATGATAGGACAATGACCACTATCACCACCTCGAACAAACTCAACACTATTCAGACTACAACACCGGCTGCTACAACGACGCTCGCACCGACCACTACAGCGGCAGCAATAACAACAACAATTGCAAAAGGAGCCCCCTCAGCTACAGAATCATCTGAGCCAACAAGTGATACACAGACTACAAACCCAACAATGAGACCGACGACCATGAGCCGAGAACAGGAGGCAACAGATAGCGACGGTGGGCCGTCCGTTGATGAGAATGAGTCGGAGACAGGTGATGAGGACGACGAAGACAACGCAATGAAGAACACATCTAGTGGACCAATGTCAACATCGAGCACTGCAAGCGAATCTTCGGCCTCACAGACAACTCCAAGTCAAGGCTCTCCGTCATCGCAACCTATGCCAACATCGACAACGTCTGTGGGTTCAACAAACTCATCCAACGAAATGAGCTCGATGAGTGAGGACGACAACGAAACTGATAATGCCGAAACAACACCAGCCGGTGGCCCGACAATGAGCTCAATACAACCGATGGATTCAACTGCAACAATTGGGGAGTCGCCGGATGCTACTGACTCTGATCTGAACAGAATGTTCGGTCAAACTTCAACTACACCGACTACCACAAACACCATAAGTACGTCTGGTCAACAGGATGTGGGAACGACACGAGACCAAGGTCGCGCGGATTCCGGCATGTTCACAGATCGTGAGACTGCTATGTTCACAACAACAATTGATAAAATCATGAGCATGCTCGAAGAAGACTCTCGTCGAACATCTCCATCAATGAGTGGCGGCAATGCTGACGATGGTTTTTCGAGTGCCACTGTTGCGCCAACTACACAAAATTTGATGACTGACATAACAATGATGGACAATGATATCCCGAGATTGACATCGCCAACAATGAATGGACAAAAGGAGAAAGATATCAGGGCAATGGTGCCGACACCCCAAAAGGGCTTCGAGTCGGACGTTGATTCATCATCGAGGACACCGTCTGAACTGACCGATAGTTCTCAGCGTCCATCGTCACCGAAACCACCGCCGCCAACAATAGCCACGGCAACGAAAGCTACAATGTCATATCGACCGATGACAACGCGAGCAAGACCGCAGCCACCGCCTCCGACACGTCCTCCGGGTTCGGCTCGAAATGAGGACTCGACAGGCGATCAATTTGATTCTAGAGATGACAATACCAGACTTCCGTCGGGCGTGAGATTCGAAGAGATGAGCACTACAAAAACGAGCGATGAATCATCATCGATGACAACTAAAAGCAACACTGATATCGATGAGGGTCAAACCACTGTTGAAACACCAACCACAACTGTTGGTCCCGGAATGCGCTTGAGACCCAGTAAAACAACAGTGGCGACTTTCTCGAGACCACAATCTAATGAAGCCACAATGCAAACAACACGCCGGATGCCTGAACCTATGACGACACCTCAAGGAAGCACTCGAGTTACTGGTGATAGTGCCAAAACTATGCGTCAAACAATGACAACCAAATCGATAGAATTTGGTCAAACCTTGTCCTCAGGATCTGCCCCTACTACGATTTCGCCCACCACGACAACAACACCTGCAATAACCACAACAACTACAGCATCCAGTAGTTTGCCAACAACAGACGGCGACATAATCACTATTGAACCTGTCACTTCAACAGTGTCAACAGACGATGCATCACCTGTTGGTACTTCGCAACCGCCAACAACAGCAGGGTCTGGTTTTTCCGTCACTCAAGACAATAGAAGACCAACGAGCTCATCGATGGAAACACGGAAGAATCAGAGCGATCCAAACTCGACATCTGCGCCACAATCTAGCGAATTGAGACCTCCTGTAAAAGGGCAATCAACAAAAACGGTAAAAGGTGGAAAAGTGATTTGTAGGCCTAAGAATCAAACCCAAGGCTTTATTCCTTCTAAACTAAGATCAGACTTCAAAATTGCAATAAATGGCAGCGAGCGCACTCTTTCGGGACAACTACAATCGGGCACAAAGCAAGGTGTCAAGACTGCAATGTCGTCGGCGGCCATTCGTCAATTCGGTGGCGCCAATCGTATGAGTGTCATGTCAAACCAGCCGGTAGCGTTCGGTCGACCTGCTGCAATGATGGTGCTAGCTGCGGCGCCGGCCTCATCGGTGAGTCAGGTGCTATCTAGCGAACGTTCGAGAATAAAGAAAGCCAACGATGCATCAGCATCGATGGATTCCAACATTATCGTGAGTCAGCCAAAATTCGACAAAGCTACGACTACTGGTAGCAACAGAGTAACAACATTAACAACAGCTCAGCAAACTGGCTTTCGTTTCTTGAGCGCTCCCGGTTCCACACGAGCTACGAGTTCCGAATCAAGTGACACACAGACGAGTGCAAGAATTAGTGTCGAACCAGCGACAACAACCACTTCATCATCAATTGTCGCTAATCAGAATTTATCCAACGACAGAGCACGAGTGATATTGCCAACGTTCGAATACGGAGCCCCTGTAGCAGTACGCCGACCAGACGCACCGCTGTCCAGTGGTCAAATGCCAAATTGTACGCTAACTGGAAAGAACTTTTGCGTGCTCACCAAAGACTACCCAATGTAAGTTACGAGTCAAACTTTTGCTTTTGCTTGAGAGATTTCTAGTTGTATATTGATTAAAGATCATGTAATTTCCCATTATTCACAGGAATGAGGTCCGTCAAGCTGTGGAGAGAAGCTTCCGTTCAGTGAGGATTATGTACGAAGAATTGCATACTGTGTCCGATCAGGAATTACACAAAGATGACATTGCCAATGCAACTAACAATCAAGCAGCACGTGGCAAGTTTGCGTGCCAAACACAAGTGGACGAAATGCGTCCCGGTTGGGTCAAAGATGAGATCACTAAAGAATGGATGCTGGTGGTCAATACAGACGTTTTTCCACAGCGTGTCAGAACTGAAAGTTGCTCGTAAGTACCAATTCAACTATTGCTTCACGTTACATAATCTACTATTGCTTCATGTACTCTTACGAATGAATTCTTCGATACTCACTGAAATTCTCCTCTTTCCTCGCGCCACATGATTATTATCTTTTGATGGACGCCCTGTTATTTTAGTCAGCCAAACACACCTTGCGAGTTCATATCGCCGTTTTATGACTCGACCTGTCAACAACGTTATAGTTTGCACCGTATGATTGCCCTGGATCCGCACGATCCGTCCCGATCGCCCACTTTAGTAGCGTTCAAGTTTCCGGCCGGTTGTGTGTGTCGTGTACATCCTATTAGGAAAACAAATCCAGCACGGCGGAGATGAAACAATCTCAGCAACAACCAGTGAGATGATTCATATCTCATACGCACACAAACAAAATTACGTGATCATGATACATTAAATTTTTATTTTGTACAGAAATAGGTTCACACATTTGGTGCCACAAAATTTTCAAATGCCAAAATGACAAGTTTACGACTGGACAATGTAAAATTGGTATCGTCTTACCAATCGCGAGATTATCGAGTGTCCGATCGAAGTGCCCGTTGTCAGATGTCCGAGATACGAGCACCCGCCAGAAAAATGGGCGCATCATATCCCGTTACAACCAAGCAATCGATCAATTGATGAGTAGAACGAAACCAAATGTGTGTTCCTTCATTGTATTTTGTTTCCATTTCGTTTGTTTTGCCCATCAGCAACAACTCAGTCCCTATATAGAGATTGTCACTAAACTCGTTGATGTGTCACTCTTGTTATGAATATGTTACTATTGAAAAGACTGTGAGCGTGAGCTTACGAACTGTTTTTTTATATTGATGCTGATCGATGTTTGTTTCTGTAATTTGTATTCATAGATAAAGTACTATGTAAGCAAGTTTAATATGGATAATAAGAACAATAAAATTGTAAATCTACAGATTTTTTCACCGCAACAAATGTATAGTTTGTGAGACGATTCACTATGTGGTGTGGGGGTCCTCTCAATAGCTTCTAAAGCCAACAAGGTTCTACCAATTGTTCCAAGTAAGCTGAGTTCTGGGCCGTCAAATGGCGCCGCGTGCAAGGAATTGAAATAAAATACCGTAAATATACCGCGTAACAGTATGCACGGTGTCAATTGACACATATCGGCTTTCGTTCGTTAGAAGCTTGATTGATACAATTCGCACGTTAACTAACGAATGACAGTCTGTATGATGTCATTGGTGTTGTTGCAACATACACACACACACACACAGCTCGCACAATCTTTCGTTATGTCCCCCCTCCCGTTGTTCTTAAATTCGCCAGCTCTGTTAGCTTCGTAATCAACACGTACGTTAATAGTTGTCATATAAGGGCTATTAGGTGCATTAGCTAGTTTAGTTTAGTTTGGTGATGTGAGTTCAGTGATGTGCATGCTTGTGAGTGTGTGTGTATGTGCGTGTGTGTGTGTGTGTGCGTGTACGTGTGTGTGTGTGTATTTGTATCTATGTGACATGTGAATCGTTTCGCTTGTCACTCTGCAATGTATGCATTTATGTTTTGATGGTTTGTTTGTGTTGGCTCTACGTAGTGATAGTCGTAGTGATTCGTCTGTTCACTTTCGCTGTCCTGAGTGAGATCTCGTTAGTCGCTCTGATACTTGCTTTGATGGTTAGACGCTTGCATGCTCAGATGTTTGTTGCTCTAGGTGTTTAGTTAACTTTGTGCTTAAGCTGGTCCGCGTAACTATCTGCTAAACTCTCTGGCAAGCTGGCTAGCTAGCTAGCTGACTGACTATTTTATTCCATGTGACGATTGTGTGTACCGAAGAACGACGAGCCTACGAGCGAGCGACAGAATGTTTTAGCGAGAAAGAATTGTATCAAGTGGATCAAACAAAAGTGAAACAATTGTGACTGCCACTGCAGATTGTACACTGCAACGACGCACTTATATAAGCAGTCATTATGATGTAATGTCATGTTATTGGCTGCAATGTTGCGTCGTCGTCGGCGTCGTCGTCAACGTTGAGTCGCTCGTGTCGGACGATCGCGTTTGATGAGCATTCGACCATGAGAGCTGCTTTCGCAAGATACGCCACACAAAGTTCTCGCGAGCTATTGCAGTGTTCGTTTATGTTCGTTCGCTTTCACTTAAATAGAACGAACGATCAAGCCAGCCAGCCAGCCAGCTAGTTAACGTTAAGCGAAGCTATGAGAGCAACAAAAATCAAGTATAAGCAAGTTAGCCAACGAGTTGTCGTTCGTTCAAGCACTCATAGAGCTCACGTTACATTGTGTGACACGACACGTAGTTATTTGACATTGTCCATCAGCAGCAGCAGCAACAACAACGACAACGTTGCCTGCTGCATATTATCAACATTTAGAAACTTGTGCAGCATAATTTGTGTGGAAACACAATCTATACGTGTGATTGAATGAAAGTGTCTATGTGCACTTACATGAGATCAGTAGCAGCACAGCAAAGCTAGTGAGTTTCGAACGAGAGGCCAAGACGAACGAACTCCCCTACACAATCACTGAAGCAGGCAGCAACTCGTCAAGCGCAAGCTCAAGTTTGTCTCAAACTTTGCAAAGGAACTTTCTTGGTTCGATATTTCACTCAACCACTCAGTTGGCTCCACCACTTGAGGTTGCTGTCATTGTTTTTACCGATACGTTGTGCACCTAGCAAAGAACAATGAGCGAGTGAACAACAATCAACACGAAAAGAAGAAGAAAGTGAATATACTTGACTCTTGGCTTGATTCTCACACGAGGTGAGATTGAATTTTGAGCGCGCGTGCGCAGCGCGCGCGCAGTCTCGCCACACTTGTGTCTCGGTGCACACACTCAATATTGTGTGAGCATCGTGGAACAAATGCAACCATTGCGAGCAACGAACAAACAAAGTCAGAAAGAAAGAAAGAAAGCTTCATTTAAGGGTTGAGCATCAAAGCTTGCTGCTGCCGCTGTTGCTCAGCTGTCATTTTGCCATTGGAATATTGCATTCTCATTCAAGTGTCTCGTCATACTCAAGTATTGGGCAGCAAACAAGCAGACAAACAACCAAACATACATACATAAAATGAAGCCAGTCAAGTTGTCACAAAGTTGACTTGCTAAGAGTTGAAGTTATTGCAAGTTAAAAACAAGAAAAAACGAAGCGATCGGCATCAAGTTGTAGTTGCTGATGTTATTGTTGTGTAGCCAGCTCTTCGTAGTTGAAGAAAAAAAGCACTCAGCGTTGACCCTTCGATACACACACGCACACACGCACACACACACACACACACACACACACACACACACACAC
>JAIFTH010000291.1:0-36496 GCA_019968535.1 Fragariocoptes setiger
ACACACACACACACACACACACACACACACACACACACACACACACACATAAACACAAATTGGTTAGCTTGGTTGATCACAGCAACTTACAAAAGCCAATTGAAGCTATTGTTTATTGTTGTTCGAGGTTTGTGTTGATTCAAAATGTGGTATGTGGATGCAAATGCAAATTTGCACCGCATGATGGCCAATTTCATTCAGTCAAATCTAAAAATAACAACACACTTGCTTCAAAATCAATTTGTTTACACTCATGATTTGACTCGAGTTGAACTGTGTGTGAATTCTACTGGGGCAATTCTACTGAGCGATTCAACTTGAACGAACGAACGAGCGTAAAGAATTCGCAATCCTTTGGCGCTCGTTGCACGCACGAATTACACTCACACATCCTGGAACAACTAGTAATCATGAAAGTCAAAGTCACAATATATTAGCAGCAGCACGTGTGACATAACAACAACAATCATTAATTCTATGGCAATAGACAACAATACCACGCACAGTACGTGCATTGACGTGACATAACGTATATGCCGCGTGCTGCGCTAGCACGTGGAATCATTCGTATATTACGAATGGCCAGCTGCCGATAGCAGAGGTAGACTTGAACTCTCTGCCGAGATAAGCTCGTGTCACCAACAACTAGTTTGAATTCAACATTGTGTGTGTACGTGCGTGCGTTAGTTTGTTTGTTTGTTTGTCATCTTTGCGAATAAATTAAGTGACCTTTGAGCAGTGGCTGCTAGCCAAACAGGCGCGGCAGCAGCTACAGCCAAAGTTGCTGAAATAAATAGCGGCAACGGCGGCGACTCTTATGCTCTCCATGAATCCATGAATAAACCACCATGGCTGCTTCTAATCTACAGTGAGTGCTAGAGTGGTGAACCTGTTGTTTTTGGAATTTGAGCGAACGAATTGTTTCCCTTTCGATTAGTCGCATTTGAAATAGAACTATGGTGTATTACTGCGTCGTTAGAAATAGACGACGAAAGTCAACTAACCGAGTTGAGATGAGATGAGATGAGATCAAACGAAACCAATTGGACGGAATGAAACAAAACTTATATAGCTCTCTGGCTGTTTTTGGCTCTTGCGGCTTGGCTTAAAATAACAACACGTGCCAACAACAATAGCAACTAACGATAACAAATAATGTCGAGCGCGTGTTGAGTATGGCGCGCATGCAGTGCGCGCGAACGGAACGGAACGCGACGTGTAACGACGGACCTGCCGGAGGTCCCAATTGCCAATTGCTGAATTTGTTGGGAACCTGACACACTCACAGACACAATGTATTGTTTGCCTGCGTGCTTGTGTGTCTCTACTTCTCGTTTCCTTCAATTGCACTTGGGCACAAAGGTTCGCGCCCCGCGCGTACACGGTTAACGTTTGCACTAACGTTCTGGTCGTAACGTCTCGAACGTAACGAATAAAACGTAAACAAACACTTCTCGGCGTCAGCTGATGAATAATAAAACCGCCGCCATGTATTACGCGCATATGTAGCTACATAAAGTTTAGTTAAGTTGAAGGCAAACTTTAACTTCAACTATAGCTGACTGATAAGCTAGCTGTCTAGTTCAGCAGGCTGGTTAGCTGCCTGACTACCTAGTCGCGTGTATGGCCATCAATCGTGGCATTCAATAAGTGCTACACAACACGCTAGTGGTGGGCACTGTACAATAGACGCTAAATTGTAGACGCTATGTGAGTGAATGAAATGCTGAGAGAAGGAAGAGTTATTATTGGCTCAGGTTACTCAACACAACACAACACAATATAACTCAGCTCAACTGCACTGACTCTAGGTGAATAGAATCGGTCGTGAGACAAAACGAGGCGAAACAGCGGTGCGCCTCGTGCACAATGTAGCACTGCACCGCACAGGTGCCAAAAGGACGAAAGGAACAGCTGAGGGCCAATCTTTATTTAGTGAGAGGAGCCCTTTATTTAGCTTGTTTGCGTTCCAGTCGGGAGACGGCATCCTGCGTGCTTCGAATTCACACACTGTTTACGGTGTAATGTTCAAAGCCAACCAATCAAGTCATGCTGCGGCTGGCCGGCCAGCCACTTATCCAGCCTTCTTCCTCCTCTTCTTCTTCTTCCTTCTCTTATACCGGGCTTGTAGTCTGAGCTCTCTTCTTGTGCACTCTTTAAGTTTGTTGTGAGCTTGGTGGCGCCAGACTTAGCCTACCTTGCAAGGTGAGACTTCGATGAGCTCGACTTGCTCAGAGTTATTTCTAGAGGGCTATCGATAAAGCTGGCTAGAGTTAACTGTGTGGCCGAGCCAACTCCGTTAGTGCTGCTAATAGAAATTAGAGTTAGATTGTGGCACGTTTTATCATTGTATTCACCAGTAACTGGTCCGTTTAGTGTACGTGTTCGGATTTGGCGCTGGTTGAGAGCTTGAGCCAGGCATTCTCTTGCTTACTCGCTCACTCACTAGGCGGCATTTTATCGGCGGCATTCTATTCTTAATTTATTTTATTTACTCCACAATGAAATAAACACACGCACTACTTCAAAGGAAACACCTCCACACACAACTAGAGCAGCTACCGCTGTAAGATACAACAACTGGTAGTCACTCCCACGAGCGTAACGCATCACCGTGTGCACTGTGTCGCACGTGTGCCCAAAGTCACTGGTGCGCTAGAGGCCCCATGTCAGTGAGCGCGTGTGTGCCAGTGTGTATGTGGCAGGCGAATAAAGATAAAGATAAGACTGAAGAGAAGTTTCACTTTATCGCTTGCTCTTGAACACGCAACCTGCATTTGTGTATGTGCATATGAGTGTGTGTACATTTGTCGAGCTCGCTTATGTGTCTCTGTTTCTGTTGAGAGACACAAGCGCGAGAAGATAGAGTCCATGAGTGAGACAGGTTGACACGATATTGCATCAATGTCACATGGTTCAATAAATCCACACTACGTGTCACGTTCGTGCTCATAGCACGCCGGCATGATGCTGTGCCGAAATTGTCTTCTCGATATAGTGCTTCTTTTTATTCTTATTATCTACAGTGTAGTGTGCCACACGTAACACACAAGTGTATCGTCAGTTGGCAACAAACTTATGTGTATTTCAATTCACACATACTTTGTAAATACTTTGTGAGTACTTCTTGAATACTCGGTGAATCTTTTCAATATGAACGAATCTATACCGTCCTCATTTTTCTTCTTCTTATTCACTTTTTTCTTAGCCTTTACGTTCGCGAATTGTACGAATGCTTAGGTTTATGAATCGATGAGCCTTGTGAGAACGACGGATAGACGTCGATTATTCACAACCGCGGTCTACACGGAGCGCCAAATATACTAGTGAGAGTGTGACTTGATCTCAATTATTGTGACATTCGTATAGAATTGCCAATATTTTTGAACCAAACTCAAAGCTTCACTTGATTGCCTGAGAGCAGTTCGAATGTTCGAAACATGAGCTGTCAAGCTGTCACGTTGTATATTGACATCCATTCTCAGTTTATTTTAATCAAGTGTCACTCGAATAAGTCGACTACTTATTAGGTCATCATCAACGGATAAGTATTCGGATTAGGAACGAGACACCCAGACTCTAATACTGATTACCTTTTTCGATGCTTAGAGTTATATAATCCGTAGATATCGACAAAGAGCTAACCGACAACATAAAATGAAACCAATCTTATTGAGATAAAGCCAAATCGAATTTGATTCTTTAGGACATTCCCTCAGACATTGTTGTCGAATAATAGTATAACTCGTCTCGCGACAGCTGATCGAAGGCCTGTCCGCCCCATATTGCTGACCACGCCCACTTGATCGCGACTGTCGACGCTTTCCCCTTTTAGAATGATTCTAAGTTCAACTGTGTTATTCGCTCTCTCAATCGCTCGACAATGTGCTCAGACATGTTTGTCCGACCAGACATTCGGTCTAGGTTTGTGTGTGTGTCAAAAGTTCTCTCACATAACAGCATGACATTGACGCTATGTTGCCATAAGTGTATTTGCCTTATTGCATCGTGTTATTGCCAAGAAGAGAACCACCAGCATGTGCAATGCAAATGCTGGCTTGAGCACGCAAACACAATGTTCACTGTTCATACTTGGCTACTTGATATCTGCTCCACAAGAATTGGCGCCCACTACACGCAAAAATTGATAATTTAATTTAATCATTTAACTTATCTCAACAACACTTCAATCACCATCGATCAATGTAATCTCAACAAACATTTTTCAATCTCATCCAATCATTCGTTCATTCATTCACACAGACACACAGGTTAACGATTATAATTTAAAACAATTATAATGCCAACAATTGGTAGCACCACACCGACCAGTGGTATGGCAAGCCGACGCGTGTGCCGATGGCAACCGTCCGTCGACGGCAAATATCTCATTGGCTATATCGTGATAGACAAAAGTGACCTTGTCGACCAATACAACCAGTATTCGTTTTTTACACATCCACAACCGCAACAATTAACCAGTTCCACCATTGGTGCCACCATTATTGGTGGCCGTGTCACGCAGGCCGGCCACATTGGCACTGTGATAGAGCGCATCAAAATGGGCAGCATTGCCGATGTTAAGTGTCAATTGCGTCAGGGCGACGAGATTGCCGAATGGAACGGACAAAGTTTGAAGAATTTATCGTTTGAGGAAGCGCTCGACATTATGGACTCAACGCGCGACGTACAACAGATACGTTTAGTGGCCGTTCGTAGTCTTGTCCACCTACAACACAATCCGCACCATCATCACCAGCATCATCAGCATTCGCATTCGCATTGTTAGTGTTAAGTGTGTGTTCAGTGTTTAGAGTTAAGAGTTTAGTGTGTGACGTGCATGAATGAGCCTCTCTAGCTGTGTGTGTGTGTGTGTGTGTGTGTGTGTGTGTCTGTGTGTGTGTGTGTGTCGCACTACGCTACTTATCGGCACCAGTTGTTAATACACTGCTTTGCCAGGTCCTCCTCGTGACAGACGGATTTCGGGGCTATACGCATTCTGTGCGTGTACACCCGGATACATATAGTTATGCGCACGCGTGCGTCAAGTTTTCGTGGTCGTTGCTGTTGTTGGATTGTTTTGAGCTACACACAACTTTGGCTCGGGCTTCTACTTTGGACGCTGCGGCCACTTCGGTTCCGAACTCTCAGGGCACTACACCAGCCTCTGTGTGTTTATTTGTGCAAGAAGCCAGTTAAAGTTAACTCGCTCGAAGTTCGGATAACACGCAGCAGATATTGGTTAGTCTCGTGCTGCTGGTGATGGTTGCGGCCCACACATTGACTAACACCGTTAAACATTTAGTGATAGCAAAAAACAAACAGAACATTCGTCGCTCGTAACTGGCTCATGTCGAAATGAAGAAGTCACGTAGGAATTATGATGCATTGCGACAGTGATAGTTGACGACACAACAATAAAAGTTATGCTAAAAACTTTATCACATCAAGTGCAATTGGAAATTGTTGAAAGTGTTGAATATTTTAAGTTAGATAGTGTTATTACCTTTAGAACAGAGCACACAATGAAGCAACGAAGCAAACGAGTCGAGAACAAAGCTAATAGAGAAGTCTTAACCAGTGTAATTGACCTTTTTCCCCTCTTCACTTCACTTGAAATTTTTCAATTCATTGGCGGCTTCACGCACTTGATTGGACGATAAATTATTGATAAAGTTCTAGGTGCGAGCCAGATCATGCAATCGGTTATTAGCGCTCAGCAAGAGCCGAGCGTCGTTCTAGAAACGTCGTCCCCAACATCGTCCGTTCATCAACACCAGCATCATCACCGTCAATTGCCTTCGGTTCCGCCCACTTTGCACCAGCAACAGCAGCAGTCCCCATACCAGCAAGCGACGTTTGTAGCATCAAATTATCAGCAGCAGCAACAACAACAACAAGCACAGCAACAATCGAGATATCAAGTGGATTATACAACGACAGCAGCAAATCAAGACGACGAGACACTGGGAGTGATCGGTGTGGATGGCGCCGACGGCATTGAGCAACGTCACCTGGTCTTGATGGGTACCGATGCTTCAGCAACAATGGGACCACAACATTGGCGTCGATCGGGTGCTGGCGTCAGTCCAATTGTTGGTCCAATGATGGCCAATGATTTGGCAGGAGCCTCTTTCCGAGCTGGCGGCGTCGGTGTTAGTAGCCACAACCACAATATTGTTATGATGTCGAGCGGTGTGCCGACACGTGGCTCAACGGGACAGCTAAACTTGATTGGCGGCAGCTCATCGACGTCGTCGTCTGGGCTGGCAATTGGCGCCCGGCGCGCTCATGGCAATGGAATGGCACCGTTGGGCGCGTACGGTACCCAAACCAGTCTCGATTATTATGCGCCAACGTCGTGTCTCGATCTCGGCGAATACTTTCAGCAACAACAACAACAGCTGGCATTCGATCAGCCGCAGGCACAGGCATCGTTCCAGCACGTGGTATCGCACGGCTCGGTGTCATCAGCATCGTATTGTTCGACGGCACACAGTCGGCGTGCTTCGATCAGTCCAACGTCCGGTCAATCGCCCCAGCATCAGCCGGTTCAAGCCGGCGCCAACATTGCTAGCAGTTATCAGCAACAACAACAAGCGGTTAGACAACAGCATCGACAGCAGCAACATTTTGCCGGCGCACCTGCAACTGCGGTTGATGGTCTAAGTGGGCAGACGATGAGCCGACAGGGCTCCCAAGAGCGCACTTCCAGCGACGCTGACTCGCCGTCTCGCAAACTGGATCAGCTGATTTTGATGTCGTCAGCGAGACACTCGAAATTTGCTGCCGGCCTCCACAATGCGGCGGCAATGTTGCACGGCGCCGGCAACGTGGGCATGTCCAGCGACAGTGAGATCAACACACGCGGCGACAGCATCACCGCCGCCGATCGTATTTATCACGCGCACGTGGCGCCTCGCAACATGACACACGCTTCGTCGCGCGTCTCGCACTACAGCGATTCGGCTGCTCAAGCACAACAACAATTGTTGTCACATGAGGCGAGCGCGCATTCAATGGGCCAATTGAATCAGCCGCGTCAACAACAACAGCAGCAGCAAGCTTCGCGTCGCTCACGTCTAGTAGCTCAAAATACGGTCGCCTCAACATCGGCCTCGACACTGGCGCTCGCGCTGGGCGCAACACAATCGTCACCTACGACCGCATCATCTCAATTGGCGGCACAGGTCCAGGCTCAAAGTGGCGCTACTCCAATTAGCGCAGAGGCAACTGCTCAACGGCGTCCCTTTTTGCATAGCCGCTCAATTGATCGACAAAACTTTGGCTTTTTGCCGGCTGGCGCCGCATTCAACGCCTCGTCGTCGTCGTCGTCGAAATGGCACTCGCCGTCGTTGATGTCGTACGCACGCACTTGTAACACTCAAGCTGCCAATGTTACCAATGTTGTTACAATGCAAGGACAATTGCCATTACAACAACAACAATTATTACCGCTGCACAATCTGGCCAACGCCGACAATATTGGCGTTCGTGCCGGCTTGATGAGCATCGAACAGCAAATTGCGCTGGCCAGTCAACATCGACAACATTACCAAGCGGCGGAAACATCGCCGCAGTTGTCGTCCTATCATCAAACTGTCGCTCAAACTCAGCAGACACCATCGTCGTTTCAAAAGAACAACGTTAACAACGTGAATATCGACGGTGGGCCCGGGCCGGTGCCAATGGGCTCATCCAATTCCAATCTGAATCATTTGCCTGCTGCCAATAATCGTCAACACCCCGAGCACCGTTCAGGCTCAATGGCTAGCGTGTTCAGTTTACGATCAATGCGACAGCAGCAGCAACAACAACAACCAATCAATGAACCGACCGCTGCTAATAACTCGGCGGTGGCAGCGCACCAATTGAATGCGTCGCGCTCGTCGTTTGATGCCGGCATTGATTGGCGCAGCTCTCCCAGGCACAGTGCTAACATTACTAACGTTAATACCGTCACACCATCAAGCTCAGCTTCCAGTAATAGTAATAATAATAATAGTAATAATAATACAATTACACCACAAACACATAGCTTTGAGCTGCAGGACGGCGTTGTCAGTGACTATAACGATTCGTATAACGACCAACAGCAGCATCGACAGTCGCGACGTGCTCTGAGATCAACACCCACACCGCAGCAGCAGCAATCAGACCAACACTTGACCGCTCGCCATTCCACGCCCTCAGTAACATCGGCATCGACATCGGCAACGACGACGCCAGACAAGACGCGTAGTGCTGCACAATCGTCGTCGTCGTCGTCTAAATATCGACATGCAACAGCAGCATCAGCATCGACACCTTCGTCCACGGGAGGCGAGGTCCACAGTCCGTTGCGTCATTTCTCGCACACATCGTCGGGCGGAGGCCTGAGCGGCAGCAGCGAACATGTCGCCTGTACAGCTAACAGCAACCACCACAGTAATGCAGCCCATGAAACGCCCACACGCGTAAGTACCAGCTCAATTTCTAGCTACAGCCTCAATGCTCTTTGCCTTGGCATCAATTTGGCCTCTTTTCGAAGCACTCCCTTTATTTCTCGTTTGATTTTCTTGTTGTTGTTGGTTCTTTGTGGGACATTATTTGTTTAGTCTAGAGTCAAGACGTCATTGTGGTCGTTGTTATAGTGGTCGTAGTTTTACTTTTCAGCATTCGTTCTTAGCATTCTCAACATATTGCGTAGCTCGTATTGCTGATGAGAGCGTTACGCTCTCTTTTTCCATACTCATCTCAATTCCAGACACTCAGCTCAGCTCAGCTCAGCTCAGCTCAACTCAACTCAAATGTTGGTCCAATTGTTGGCTCCGAATGTTGGTCAGCCTCGGCTCAGCTCAATTTAACTTATTTTAGTTCAATTCAAATTCGACTCAATGATATGTAACGACACCGAACATGTGTGTATGTAAGTTTGCATCATACGATCATGGCCGCTCATGATGTGCGTGAGTGAATGCGCGAGTGCGTGCGTGCGTGAGACCATGTGTTGCGGCCCACATCGACCTCACTATCACACTATGACACCATGGCTGTGACTGTGTGGATACGCTATGAACTCGCTAGCCCCTAACTATCTGGCTCTGTCTATCTAAACTAACTCTGTCTGTCTGACTCGCTAGCTGGCTGGCCGCTAGCCGCTCGTCTCGTGACCGTCAGCATTGTCCTATCTCTATCTGTCTATCTCGATGTCGATTAGCTCCTCTATTGGCCTCTATTGGTTTACTAGTCTCTAGCTCTCTAGTTAACCCAACTGGCTCTCTCAAGCTACCGTTCATTCGTGTGTATCTATTGGTCCATCAGACTGGCCAACTCATTGACTCACTAGCTGAGCTCGTTTGCAATGAGCTGACTCAAACTGAGCTGAGCTGAGCTGACTGCTTGAGCGTGACGTTGCTAGAATCTTAATACATCATTTGCTTCAGTCTCACTTTGATGTCGAACTTGGATGCTGTTGACGAGAGTGCCGCGATCCAAGCGAAACAAGAACAAGAAATAGGAAGCTTCTATTTCTTTTCTTCTCTCACTTTGTTATTTATGTTCGTCTTTTCTCTATGGTAGTGATGGCAGTCACAGTCTCAACGGTAGCAGTAGCGAACGAGAACGCGATCACCACGATGATGGCACGTGTATGGCCTCAGAAAGAGTCAGTGGACAATGACGATTGGCTTACTCGACTCTTCCCGATTAGATTAGACCCGATCCCATCTGATCCTGCAATCTATCGCAAGCTGTATTCAAACTGTACCTCAAGCTATTGTATGCTACGTTGATATGCTTTATTATGGTGCGCTATAGCTTGATGTGTAGCCCAAATTCAATTCAACTGAACTCAACACAGCATAACACAGCACAACTCAACAAGACGATTCATCGAGTTGTCGATCTCCATGACGACCACCAGCACCATAGACTCTCTTGCTTTCTTGTTTCGACTACACTTAATGGTCGCATTGTTTATCGCAAGTCAGCCCGCGGCGGCGGTGGTGGCGATGTGTGGACAATGAGCTTGTGCGCGCCCCCACTTGGCTCGTTAGCTTCTTGTCACGCCCACGCACTCACAGCGTGCACTCCCCGCAGCACCACTTACACCGTGTTGCCCTTGTGAGTCGTGTTCTCTGCTATATTTTACTCATAGAACTATATTGTTTTTGGATTTCGTTTGTTTTTATCTTCAATCTTGCCCTTGTCCTTGTTTTTTGCTCCTCGTACGTGTCAGATGGCAAGAAACGAGGTTCTTGTCGAGCTCGCGGCGGATAGCAACGTTTTCGCTGACAGTGCTGCACTTACCAGTAGCACTTGAGCTGAGTACATGATCACTTCATTGCACTTATTGCTTTGTCATACACTCATACCAACATTGATGTGTCTTTTCTTGAAGACCTCTAAGCGGACATTTTCCACTCAAAATGGCCCACTCATTAAATGCTCTCCCATTCTCTCTATCCTTATTTGTATTCGACTTGGTCCCGCCCACATCATGGTCCACCCGTACGCCTGTCTGTATGGACATTCTATTCATGCGCCCGAATCTGTGGTACGACGAACGTCATCGTTGAATCATTGTCACTAAATCGTTACGTAAAAACACATGTACGAAAATATTGATTCTCTTATTGTCCCAAACGGATTACAATCAACAATTCGAACAATTATTACATCGAAAACGTTCAATACTATCGCTAAAACTATGTGACTTTGGCCACGATTATCTACACAAACATCCACGTCACACAAACGACGACTAATTTCTGACAATATCAAACTTACAAACTGGCTGCGTTCAATCGCGTTGCAACTATGCTGCTATGAACAGCGTCCGTTGGCGCGCGGCACCGGCTCTCTAGCCACAGTCACCTCAATTCCGGCGAACCTCACTGCCGACGTGTCCAACAATTCGCGTTTCGACAGCTCGACAGGCAACGCGCACAACAACGCTATTGGGCTCACGAAAAAAAGCAACAGCGCAACACAGCTCAGCATGACAGGTGAGTCTTACATTCTGCCAATCTTTCATTCATTCACTTTTGTTCACGTTCTTTCGTTTGCATTTCTCATGTAACGTAGCGTAACGTTACATTTCAACGTTCTCATTCTGTTCAATGGCTTCGTTTTGAGCTTGTAAGCCAGGCAAGCAGACATTTTAAGCGAAAATTTGTACGTGTCAGATTGGCTACAATTGTGCTGGCTTCGTTCGTGCGTCTTTCGTTGTCGTTTGTATTTCAATTATAGTTGGTTCGCTTTTTCTTTCTCTCTTTCTTTGTCATTTTCTATTTCGTTTTGTTCGATTAGCGACAATTTTTCTCGATTCTCCAGAAGTACAAAGTTAGAACGAGAGTTAGATTCACACAATACTCTCAGAGCTACTTAAGGCTACAAAGAAAAAGCTAAACCCCAGTGCGTGTCTTACTTCGATCCACACTACCACGTTACACTACATCGTTCTCTGCTGTTGTTGAGCTCTCTTGAGCCCTCACTACGATAGTAACAGTAACAACAATTGCAGTCACAACCACAATATAAACAATGGCGAGCAGACGACTCTAGCAACGCTCAAAAGTAGCATAAACAACGACAGTCGCTCGCAAGTTATTGTTGGAGACAAACACACAAGAAAATACAGACAGAAGGATGAGCAGACGGACGGACAGACCGACGAACAAGTGAAAGTGCTCGATGAGTGAATGTAACTCATCTGAAGCGATTGATTTCATCTCTGTTGCACGCATTTTTGCTAATGTCTTTACGTCTATATACTGTATGTCTCAAGCAAGTAACCAGGTGAACAAGTTACAACACGCGTTCACCATAAAACTTTGTGTCTTGTTATTTTGTCTGGTTTGTTTATTCGTTTCCTTGGCAAGCCTGTTGTCAAGTTTTTTCCCCAAAAGGAAAGTGAAAAAAAGTTAAAATAATTGGCTGTTGGATCTGTTGGAATGTGAACAACGACAATAATAACGACACCATGGCAACCACTGATTATAATGATTATTCAAACGACACACGCAAACGACTAACGAAGAGATCAGAAACTTAACAATTGCTCATTGGTGCTCAAACATTCATTCACGACGATCGGCACTGACTTGTTAGTTATATTTATGTGAGCGCAAGTTCAACTGTCAATGAGTGGTTGAGTCTTGTTTTTTGTTTGAGAGTAAAACAATCGCTCTTTTTTGCCTTCAAAATGTTCGACTTGATTTGACAATCTAATTCGCCGATGTTGTTTGCTCACATTGGTTGTTGTTGTCGTGTGAGAGACAAAAAACTTCACAACAACAAAAACAGAACTAGGGGGGGGGGGCTGTGTGTGTGTGTGTTTCAGCTTGTGTGACACACGTACAAAGATAACTTTATGCACCGCATGATAAACATTTTAGCCGTGTATATCTTTGTCTGTCTGTTTGTTTGTTTTTGTGCCCTCGAACGCCAGCTTAATGTCATGACAATTGCCATCTGTGACTCTGGCATTTTGTCAGTGCGTGAGTTTGCGCGTGCAAAACAAGTGCAACACGAGAGAAACGAAACCGAGCGAGAGTACAACGAACGCCAATTAAGCCTCTGGCGACATTTGACACGACACGACACGACACGACACAAAACAAAACAACACAACACAACACAACACAACACAACACAACACAACACAACACAACACAACACAAAACAAAACAAAACAAAACAACACAACACAACACAACACAGCGGAACACGAAGCAACGCATGGCGTAATTCGCGCTGTCTAGCCAGCCAGCCAGCCAGCCAACCATTTAGCTAGAGGAATGTTTTGCTGGGCACGTGCAGCTAACACAAACATTTGAATGCTAGCACGTGCTGGCTGGCGTTAATTTCATAGCGTCAACACTTGGCTAGCTAACTGGCTAGTCAAGTGTTATGGCCTTAGCGTTAGAGTCAACAACAAACAGCAACTGGCTAGCTCCGAAAATGTTCTTGTTGTTTCGCGCTTAACATACTAAATATTGCTCGACACATAGTTTTAAGTTACAAGTGTACTTTCTACTTCTCTCGCAATAACGTGCAATAGGCGAGTGAATTTCAATGAGTCCTCATTGTTTTTAAGTTGCACACCGTAAGTTGAGCAGCTCACTCAAGCTCAAGCTCGATCCTATTCTGCAGTCGACAACAGGCAATCGAATAGAGTAATGAAATCGATCAATAATCACTTGAGTTGAACAGCTTGAAACTGCTATTGTACGTGTCAAGAGAATGGTGTGAAAATTGACCTACATCAGAGTGGATCTCATGTTGCTTGCGTGGCACGTGATGACGTAAGATTGTTAGCGCAAACAATCTGCATCGTCACGAACGTGATGTCGAACGAGCAGGATTGAGATGAACAGAGCGTTCAACTTCAACTCGAGAGTTCCAAGAACAACGTCAGACAACGTCCGAAGTCAAAGTCGAACTCAAACTCGAAGTTGAAGTTGAAGTTGAACAACTCGATAGATCGTATGTTGTTTGTTGTGAACTATCAATCACATGTCACTTGCACTCTTTTTCTTATTTCACGTTCATTCTTTCTGGCATGCAAATCGAGCAGACCAAGATCGAGCCAACCTGGACAAACCCGAGAATGAGCACATGCCCATGCTACACGTGTTGGTCTGAGCAGACAGCGGGCACGTGACCGGGGTGAACACACAAACAAACACTTACGACCACGACAACTTCTTTTGCCTCAAGTCTGACTCACCCACTGGCACCAGTCGTGCTCGTAGAGCTGACTGTCTGACAATGTTTTAATGACATTTATAACACTTGACTCCGTGCACAAAGCATCATTTTACTCTTGGCGCCGTCATCGTCGTCGTGATGTTCCTTGTGGCATGTGTAGAGTGTCTAGAGTCAATCACACACACACACACCCATACACACAGCTCAATCCCTGTTTGCTAGCTCACTCAGTTAGTTTGAATATCTGTGAGTTTACCATTCCCATTTCCGGTTGACAAGGTTGTTGCTGCTGTCTATATAATGCAGGACAATCGTGTTAATGTTGACAGACTTCGACAATCCCGAGCAACATCGACCAGCAACGAAAACATTGAAACGAGCGATCTTTCCGCTGGAAAGTTCGCGCTCGTTCTTTCGCGCCAATGAATGAATGGTTTGCATGAATGAATCAACAGCAATCTGCGAGCAAGTGTGCGCTATAGTGTACGTGTGCACACGTGCGTGCTATAGCGTGCTTTCGAATCGATTCAGATTCAACTGATCTCAATCGATTGCACCTGATCTGATTGATTGTGTGTGTCTGTGTGTGTGTGTGCAACCCTGAACAAAACTAACTGGCTCGCTAGTGGAGAAAGAGTTACATTTGAGAATACTTTGAATTGAAAAGCTTAGAGAGTCGAGATCAAGAAAGCGAGAGTATTTAGAAACGAATAGAAAACGTGTGGAAATAATAAAATCAAAATGAAAAAGAATAAGAAGAAAAAATACTTTTTCATTCGCTTTTCATGAGCCCGTGTACGCGTACAAATTTGCCGTAGAGCACCTGCCACATTGGCTTCACAACAGTTTAAAAACTACAGCGCAAGACAAACAACTGGAGTATAAGTACAACGTGTTGTATGGCCGTGTAGAATAATGATAAACAACTCTCGTTCTCGCGTGTGCGTTCGCACGCTAGCCATGAGCGCTGACGAAAATTTCACGGAAGCAACAAACAAACAAAATTGAGCAAACACACGCGCTTGTCACTTTCCATTCCATTCGATTGAATTCAATGTTGGTTGTGGAAAGTACAAGTGTCAGTGCTAGTGCACTTGTACAGTCGTTCGTACGCTTTGATTAGATTTCTCTTTGAGTTTTCCCACAATTCAACTTAATTCAATCTCATTCCATTCGGCATTAGTCGAGCCTGTGTTCCTATGTCTGGCTGGCATTTTATTTCTTTTTCTATTGTCTTGTGTTGCCTTGCGCTACGTTGCAAATGTGCTTGTCAATTGTGTTTGTCTGTTTGACATGTTAACGCTGCGAACATATCAATCAATTTTCATACGTACGTACGTGCATACTTAGCGCCTCGGCTTACACAGCTTGGCGCGGCGTGACCCGGCGCAGCGTGATGAAGCACGTCCATTCACAGCACAATATATTAGAACACGTGTTGTGTGCTATTTACACGTGTACACTCAGGCACGTCTATTTCCATGTCTCTTGACTGTAGTGATAGGTAAATTTCTATCAAACTCTCACTGTTAATTCTAGCCATAGTTTATATTTATTTGCCCGGTAGTCGAACGTTCACTGTAATGGATTTGTGTATTCAATAATAGACACACGTGTTATAATTATCACTGCAACCACACTCACACACCTGAACTATGAACCTGAGTGTTGAGCTGGCAATTAGAACTCTAACGACTAAACTTGATTCGTAGTTGACCAAAATGTCACATGACATTTAGCATTGCACGTTTGTCAGTCTGTGCCAGTTAAAACGAGACGTTGAGAGGTGCAATTGCTTCTGGTTGCTCCAGGTGTTGTTTATACTTATATTCAATGTAATTATGTGTATTAATAAACACTTCACACATGCACACACAAACACATGTGCCATTGGCATGTGACCTTCTAGCACGAGCACATGCCATGAGGCACGCGTGAGAGGCGTAAAGCACATGGGGCGTGAAGCTCGTGATTCAACTGCGAATCATTGAATCGTTGAACGCGAGAAATTGCAGCAATCGTATGCTAGTGCATACTAGAGCATGTTAGTGGCTGTTGTTGTCGTTTTTGATCTGATGAAAGTGGAAGTGTGCCGTCATTCATGCGTGTGCGTGCATTCGTGGAAAGGTGTTGGCTGCTGTCGTTCACTGTTATTGGTCAACAGCTAACAGTGAAAGAAGAAAAAGAAGGGCAAGAAGAAGAGAGAGAGAGAGAGAGAGAAGAGGAAAAATTCGATCACTTTAGCTCTCGTTCAGAATCGTTTACTAGCTTACGCTTGGGTCGCTTTGTTCATCACATTTTTCTAGACAATTACAAATTGTACTCACACGACCATTGTATGTGTGTCTGTCTGTCTACCTATCTGTCTGTCTGTCTGCCTGTTCAATGATTGTCTCTCTGTCAAGGACAGTCGAACAACAACTAACTGATCATAACAAAGGTGATTACATTGTGTTTTTCTCTTTATTTTCATTCTTATTTTCAGCATCATTTAATGTCGCTATCGCTTTCGCTCTACGCTAACGCTAGTGTAGTCGTGCTTGTTGTGATCGCCGATCAGTAGGAACACGCTGGTCGGTCGACACCGGAAATAATATTTTGTACCACTTGTCGTTTTATCCGAAGTTCGGCTGACCAACGCACAGACAGCAGCGATGTTGGCCGGACAGCTAACTGGTTGGCTGCTACACTGGCCTTGGTCTCGTTTTTTCATCTCGTTCCCTGTCGTCGTCGTTGTCGTCTACGGCTTAACAGCGTACAGGTGCGCACATCCGACGCCATGTGGGCCGTTATTTAGTATTAGGCGACCGCCGCCGCAGTCTCCCTGGAGACTAACTGAGCTGAGATCTTTTTGCGCTCATTCATTCTCTCTGTTTCTCGTTTAGTACGTTCGTTCGTTCGTTGTTCGCTGATCGTTGAACTGCTAACGAACGCCTATCGTGCCGGCTCTCTTGTTCGCTAGATAGCTAACTCATCGACCAGCTCGCGTGATGACAGAAAAGAACAGCTGCTGGAGGTGAAACAAACTATTGCGCGTAGCAAGCAACGCAATCGCGTGATTGACTCTCATCGCGGACCATTAATCTCGTCCCGTGTCGAATAGCTGCTGGTTTGCTTGTTCCTTAGTGATTGGTCGAAAATCGCGGCCAACGACGGTGAATAGAAGTGGACAGAATCGAATACAAGACGAAACAGAGGGTGAAACGAAAGGGTGAACGTAGAATAACTCCTCTATCTCTCTATGCTTTAGCGAAGGGAGCTGGCGATCGAGCAAGCGACAAACTTCATTTTGTCTCTTCACTTAGCAATTTCATTCGCTGCTATTATTATTATTTATTATCAAATGACATAGACCATATAGCACTACAAGTTCATGGCGTATACAATATTCTTGAGTGGCCCTTCACAAAGCTGGCTGTACATTTGAACTTGCTGCTTATCAAGACACACACACGCACAACTACTTAATGGCAATCGATCACCGCCTAACACATGCTTTATCTATAATCTCTCTATCGAACACGGACCACTGTGCAACGACGATGACGACGACTACAATTACACCTACGATTTACGATAGGAACGAAAAAGAGGCTCGGATTCAGAAAAAAGACCCAAGTCACCTCGTTCAGTGTGCACAGAAGCGAAGAGGTGGCTCCCGATGGCGTGCGACATTTGGTCAAGCAAGGCAGCAGCATTAGCGAGGGTGAGAGTAGCATGAGCGGAGACAGTTCGTCCAAGTAAGTTCAATACCTCTTTAAAAATTAACAATAATTATCTCTCCACAATTGACACTTGATCTCTGACTGATTCCTTTTCGATGATTATCATTGATTCGTGCTGTAGCTGGTCGAATATAGGACTTAGACAACAATGTGATGATGCCACAACGAACAATTTCGTCGAAGGACTGGGCCGCGGACAGATAATATCGCGCCAAGGCCTGGCGTCCCCTTATTTGGGGGACCTTCAATTGTGCCTGTGCGACCGACGTGGCAATCTTGAAATCGAAGTGATACGGGCCAGAAATTTAGTGCCCAAAAGTGACAAAGTCACACCAAGTGAGTTCATCTCATTAGTGCTAACAAGTTTCTCAGCGCTGCCGCTGGCGATCCCAGCGGTTGCCAGCAAATAAATTGTAATCTAATCTTGACCTCTATTCTATCCTTTTTCTGGTCATTTCTCAATTGTGTCAATTGTTGATATTGTAACGTAAAGTGACGTATGTCAAACTATATTTGGTAAAGAATCGAAAGTGCCTGGCCAAGGCCAAAACTGCACTGGCCAAGCGAACATTGGATCCAGTGTTCCAGCAACAGTTGACGTTTCACGAAGAGTACCAGAATTGTATAATACAGGTAAGATATTGCTATATATGCTTCATTATATGCTCTATGAGTCGAATGATCCCTAATGACCTCAAATCATGATCAAATCAATGTCAATATAAAATCTGTCCATGTAACAGGCCATTGTTTGGGGCAACTACGGAAAAATGGACAAAAAGAGCTTCATGGGCATTGCACAAATCAGTATCGATGGACTCGAATTGGCCAACGCTGTCACTAGTTGGTACCGGCTACAGCCTGGATTTCATCCTTCAAGTTTACAACAAACTATCAAGCCATCCAAATCGTTGCGACACTCGCTGTTATCCAGCTCAACTGAGAGTTTCACCGTCACCTAATCACTTTCTTGATATACACAGTATTAACAATGTCAGTATTAACATTGGACAGTTACATAACAACATTAACAACCACAACAACTACAACAACGATCTGTAATTGCCATTCCCATTAGACAACCAGACACACACACACAGAGGCAGACAGACCGATGCGTCGATAGACATTGCGACCCATTTTGTGGGTTTGTGTTTCAGTGCTGTTTGGGGCCCGTGGCCCAGCCATCAGACACACGAGATGTTTTTATTGGTGTGTCTGTCTGCCTAGCTGTCTGTTTGTGTTCGTTCAAGTCTGACTGCCAGAATGGCTATGAGGTTCTTGTGACGCTAGCCGCCACCACTGAATTGACACATGCACCATTGAATAAAAACATTATCTTCACTCGTCTCGCTAACTAATCATTGTCTGTTGGTGAGATCAAATGTGTATGGGTAACATCTCAAACACACGCATTGATTACTTCACTCCAGACATGCATCGTGGTTGTCTTACATAACGTTTTGTGCCGTTACATCGTTTTAATCCGTGTGCTATATCAATCCACATCAATCATCTGAACGCCTTCATGTTTGCGTACTTATTCGTTCTCTCTTTCGATCAGCAACGATTAGCTTCAAGGCACAACAACAACAAAAACAACACGTTCTGTGACAATGACATGATAAAATCTCCAACGTGTGGTTGTTGTCGCATGGTAACCTTCTGAGTTTAGTAATAACAAGGGACATCTCTCTTCGCGACTCATTACGCGAAAAGAGATTGTAATTATATAGTCTTATCGTACGCACACTAAGTCTTATCTTTTACATTAGCGAAGCCAGTTTCGTCTAATCAAGATTCTTGTTCCTCACTCGTTGTTCGTTTCCGTCTAGAGTTTAATGACGATAAGTTTAGTGAAAGCTAGCGTCTTAACGTGGCACAGAGTTGTCTCAACTCTACGTGAACTTAGGTGTTGCACAGTGGCCAGTTTCTGGATATCACTCACTATACACATTTATTGTTGCTTGCAGAACATTCGTCGTTGGGGATGGAATTACACTATGCAAGTTGATAACAAGTGATTCGTGATGGCTCGTTCAAGTGTGTGGGTCTTTCAACAACGAGAATACAATCACAACAGGTAAAAATGCGAACGAGCACCTGGATGAGCTCAACTTTTCATACTGTTTTTTATGAACAATTGACATAGTTGAAAGAGTCGACGCTCGAATTGGGCGATCGTCTCGCTGTCCACTGTGATGCGATCCGTCACTAGACGATTGGTTAGGGCCACACAAACAACACCATTTTTGACGTTCAACTTATGGCACATGGCCATCAGATAACAAGCTTCCATTTCCATGTTGATGATACCTTTGTCGCGTGCAGTGATCAAAAAATTATACTTGTCTTCGAGGGTGTGTTCGCAAATGGCGCCGTTAGTTCGGCCTTGCTCTTCGTAAAAATCATCGGCCGATATCGTGAGGCCCCCCAACGCAACGAAAGCCATCTTATCTGGTCGTTGTTGTTGTTCAAGCTTGGCCAATTGTTGTCCCGCCACGATCAATTTACTAGCTGTTAATTGATCAACGGCGGCCCGACGAAGCACTAATCTCCCACAAATTGGAATCTCAATGTAATCACGAAATAAGGGATCTACGGCCTTGGTAGTGACACACAATGTGCCTGGGTCTACTCCAATGCCACCACCTAAAGAATGTTCGGTCGGGTGAGCAGAAATCACAAAATTGTTAATATTGGAAATATGATTGACCAATATGATGATTGACCAAAATTGATGCTCAACATAAACTTACAAGTACCGAAACGAATGATTATGATATCTTTCAATCGTTGAGCCTCGTGGCACATCAACAGGAGCTCGTGTACGGCTGTCGACATGGACGGGCTACCGATGCCATGGCTAGACAATAACACAGGTCCAAATTTGTACAAGTCAAACCGAGAACCTGGCTTTGTGAGGCACTCTAATTGATATGGCACAGTTTGAGGTTCGTCGTGAAATACGTCACTGCCGAGCTGCCTTCGGCGCTGTTGTTCGGCTTCAAAATAGCGTGAGCAAGCTTCAACTCGTGATGATGTGCCGGCTACTAATACAAACTTTAAATCATTGAATTTTGACTTGATTTCTGACTTGTCAATTGTTAACGAAAAATGATGATAACACACTTGGTCTTCTTCCATTGTAGTAGTGGCTATTGTCGGCTCTGATTTGAGCGAAATGAATGATCTCTCCAAGTTTGATGGACCACATTCACTCTTACTACTAATATCACGAACTGCTTTATCGTCGTCGATGAATTCCGAAACCGATACTGACGTGTTGGCTGACGTGTTCATACTAACAACAGTACACGTTGCCTGTCCGTCAAGTCGCAATGACGACTGGATGTGTTGGTATGAGTCTGATGAACTTTTATTCAGTGACGAGCATTCATTAGCAGTCTCACAACGATGAGACACTGACACTGATGGCATGGCAGTAGATGATATTGTCGAGCGTGCAGCGTTGGCGCCATCTGTGTTGTTGAAGCTACAGCCACATGCAATTGGTATGTCATAAACAAAGTGGCTGCTAGATGATGAAGATATCAAAGACGACGAGCAAGGCGTCGAGCATGACGACGACGATGACGGTGTTGAGGTGCCCTTAGAGTAATCTTTAGTTGCAATAAGCTTGGAACCGCAAGACAAGAGCTCAGGAGTAACGAAATGCAACGTAGTTTGCTCCCTACAGGTATCTGCCATAGTATCCGGCATTGTGGTAAATAGCAACAGTGGAATATAGATTCTCAAGTCATGTGAGTGTGATTTCTTTATCACGCAATCATTGTTATCTGTGTGATGGAATGTATGTGCATGTGTGTGAATAAATTAACCTTGAGAACTAGCGTACGAATGATACTTCAATGAATCTAGCACTATTATAACATTGTACAGGTGAGCTTGTATGTCCGAATAATTGTGCCATTGATATCGTTTGATGGATCTACACAAATATCATGATTTACTGGGTTAATAGAGTGGTGGATTAAGTTTGCACTCATATATAGTTCGGAAATTGAAAAAACCAGACATTGTCACACGAAAGACTAAAGTGTACAGGCTTTAGACAGATTGTACGGGCCAGAGATCAAATCAGATATCAAATAATATGAGCGTATCTGTATT
This sequence comes from Fragariocoptes setiger, assembly GCA_019968535.1. Classification (NCBI taxonomy): domain Eukaryota; kingdom Metazoa; phylum Arthropoda; class Arachnida; order Trombidiformes; family Phytoptidae; genus Fragariocoptes; species Fragariocoptes setiger. Next base: position 21,555 of record JAIFTH010000291.1, read on the forward strand.
AGAGATGAGCTGAGATCATGCCATTTCTCTTTCTTGTTGGCTTGTATGGACTCAGTCAGAATGAATGCATTCTTATGCAATCAATGAATATATTTTGCCAGCAATATAAGGAAATAGTGGAACGATGCGTGCCAGGTTGTCGATTTGTGGCTCGGTCAATGTATGTGTCAAGGCTGTGATCGAAGTATAAATCATTGACGATTCTCTAACACTTGATATGATTTTATATGATAGTTCCAAATGTTGTCAATACATCAACGACAATCTTGGCCAGTCCTTGCGCCAGCCAGATTGTTTATTGTTTTCTTCCATTTCAGCGAGTGGTTTTACAGAATTCAGGAGCATGGTAAGAAGTGAACTGGTTGTTGTTTCAATGAGATCCGGAATAGATCCCAAATGAAGATCCTTTGGAAGATACCAATATTTTTCATGGGCTAACATCGGATAACACGAACTATTTTTGTCTGATAATGTCGATCCAGGCTATAGTTTGAATTATCTGATGGACCCACAGACTTCAACTTGACTGATCGCATTGCGCAAGTACTGACGGGGTATGACGCATAGTTTTTGTAATGCGTGTGGCAGCCGTTAGGTGGCTTTTTGTGTTTTTGCACAACACCCCATAGGCAAACGCTGATTAAGGACAAAGTCTTTTGGTTTAGCACAAGGATATCATTTTACTTCGTTTCGTATCGCCACATTTCTCATCGACAAGAACATCAGTCTATTCTATGGTCACAAAATATTTGTAAAAATATCCTCATTAAAACTACATCATTCTAGTTTCATCCTTGATTTTCAGTTTGTCTCTTGCGGCACATCACTAGACATCCCCGGAGATCCATATAAATCTGAGCAAGAAAATACCTTAAGAATCGTCGATCGTCATGGGAGGTAAGCAAGAAGGGGACCAGCCGACGGCGCCAATCTATCCAGACATATCTGAGCCACCGCCCAAGTATGAGGAGAGTCAGGCCCATTACAACAAAATTAACAATCAGGCTATTACTGTTGGAACGTCAAATGCATATCAGCCAGCTACCATTGTAGTGAGCAATCAGAGCCTTGGCGTTGATTCCAGCGCTGCGGTTCGTGTGGAGCCTATATTTGGACGGCATCCTATGCCTTATCAGTGCCCGCACTGTGGACAATACATCATCACGAGGATCGAGACCACTGTTGGAAAACTAAGCTGGCTCGTGTGCACATTGATGTGTTGCTTTGTCACACCTCTCCTGGCTTGGATTCCGTGCTGCGCTAAGTCTTGTAAAGACGTCGAGCATCATTGCCCTAACTGTAACGGTTATATCGGAACATTCAAGAGAATGTCTTGAGAGCGACAACACTCGTCTATCTATTATGACCTTGTCTATCTATATCCATCTAGATGACAACGATCCATTTCGATGCAACGATAAGATACGATTCAAATAAGAAATTCATATAATTCTCAAATCTCCCTTCAACCTTGATGGGATCAGACCAAATTTGAAGCTATGCCGTTACCTTCACCCGCAACAATCCTCCTGCAACTACAACCAATGCACCATGATCCTCCCCAACTCACATTGTGGACACGTCTCAAAACAAATACACTTTGTTTCATACCACTAGAATATACTATCGAATCAGAATATTGAACCTATTGATTTTATTGGATGCTTGAGCCACAAGATACTTGCGACGGACTATGTTAAGCTTTCTTTTGACTTTTTCTAGCAAGTTCGTCCATTTTCTCGGGTCCTACACTCTCGAGTTCAGCTTTGAATTTCAAATACTGGCGACGTTTATCGAAATGTTCGACCCACTTTTTGCTGCAGTCTGTCTCAAACAACTTTCGTGCCTCCGGACAATCATTGGGCCCAGGGTTCTTTCCTTGCTTCTCTAATTGATCCAAACACAACCAGAACTTGTCTCTGGCCGACCAGCATTTTTGTCTCGCTTCCTTTGATGGGAAACCCTCACTACCCATGACCAGTTCGATGATTGGAGAGTTGACAATTTTTTTCTCAAACGAATCTTTTTGTCTTTCGATTAGAAACGTCGGCAGTGGATGATTAAAATCATCTGGGGGTTCGTCGCGCAATTCCCAAGCGGTATTAGCCTTGACACCGTCTAATCTTTTCTTAACCCTACTGAGTTCGTGTTTGATAATAGGATCCAAGTAATCAGAGGCTTCCGGAGAATCTGATTTTCTATAGGCTAGGCAGTTTTTGTGATCTTCTAGGTATTCAGAGCAATCGAGAGTTTCACCAAACTGGTAATACTGATTGAGCCTGGAAAAGAGAGCCTTACAGTCGCGATAGAGTTCTTTGTAGCGTTCGCACGGTCGCACAAGCCAGCAATTCTTTTTACTCTCATTGAGTTTTGACTCGGTTTCGATTAATTCCTCTGTTATTCGTGTCGGCCGCAAGATTACCATGATGATTGCATTGCTGATCTAAACCTCCACGAGGCCTGAAAACCAAAGTTGTAATATTATGATTCGTACTACATCCCTGTATTTTTGTAAAACGTGCCTTTTTACCCAGCCGGTCGCTGAAGTGATCAGATTCATCTCTGCTTTACCTTTGAAACGGGATTCTTGTGGTATATAGCCCGTTTTTATGCAGGCGTAACGTTTATATCCATGTTCTTTCTGAATGTAGGTTGTACCAAATAACTTGTCTTGTTTCTGACTTTCAAAACACGTAGTAGCATCGCCACTTTATTGTTCACCGCGGAATGCCCATTCAGAGTCCCATTTTTATGACATGTGAATCCCTAAAAGACATCTAAACAAGCATGGTACGTGTTCTTCAGGCCGTACCCAGCGTTTGCTCTTAAAGTTAGCATTCGACGTCATCTGATGCTGAATACCTTGCCCCATTTTCTGACTTTCTCAGTATTCATCATTGATATCAACATTTGAAAACAAATTTAGCACCAGGATGTCAAAAAGAATAAGTAACAAGCTTCCAATCAATATCCCACGATTGCAGGATTGCATAAAGAGAGACCCAGAATCATACAAAGATGAATTCATGTTGCAATACCGGCACTATGAGTCGGTGCTTCAAATATTCATGTATAACCCAGCATATGTGGATAAAGACTTTGAGACTCTGATAATGTTTCTAGCCCACGTGTCCCATTGTTATCCAAACGAGATGAAGGAATTTCCTGTTAAAATATGCGAAATGTTGCGTAATTATTCATCGAGTCTCAATCGTGATACGCGTATGTCTTGCTGTAAGGCTTTAGTTTTAATGAGAGCCAAGGGACTTTTAGACGCTATGGAGATCTTGCCTTTGTTTTTTGAACTGTCCAACTGTCGAGATAAAGCGTTGAGGACATTCTTACGCCAGATAATCATTAGCGACATCAAAACTATGAATTCAAAGAAGCGCGACGAGAGAGCCAATAAAGAAATTCAACGTTTCATGTTCAGCCAGCTTGAAGATGAGAAGCATGACAAATCCTCTAAAATGGCAATCGACGTAATGATTGAATTATATAGGAAAAATGTTTGGAGAGACAAAGACAATGTGAACCAGATTGCTCAAGCATGCTTATCAAGAAGTACCCGCATACTGGCGAGTGCCTTAAAGTTTTTCATCGGTCAAGATGAAGAGGCGGGTGCTAGTGATGAAGATTCCAGTGATGATGATGCCATGGAGAATCTCCGAGAAACAGAGTTATCAAACAAATTCAACCGCAAGACAAGAAAGAGACAAAAAGCAGTGATAAAAGTAAAGAAAGACGTCAAAAAAGCACTCAACAAGGAGAAGAGAGCCGAATCTTTCAATTTCTCTGCTCTCCACTTGATACATGATCCACAAGGTCTGGCGGAAAAACTCTTAGAATGTGTAGAAACTACTGGTGAGCGTTTCGAGATCAAGCTCATGATGCTGAATTTAATATCGCGCTTGATTGGCATTCACGAATTGATCTTGTTCAACTTCTATCATATGTTAGTGAGATTTTTGCAGCCCCACCAGAGAGAGGTTACTAAGATACTTCAATATGCCGCCCAAGCAGCGCATCAAGGTGTACCTCCCGAAGAAATAGATCCAGTACTAAAGACCATTATCAACAACTTTGTGTCGGAAAGGAACTCCACTGAAGTTATGACTGTCGGCCTGAACTCTATCCGTGAGTTGTGCACCAGGTGCCCCTTGATTATGTCGAAAGATGTATTGCATGACCTTGCAGGGTATCAAAAGTATAAGAACAAGAATGTGGCCATGGCCGCCAAATCGATTGTCAAGTTCTATCGTCTCAAGAACCCTGAGCTCCTTAAATCAAAAGATCGTGGTCGGCAAAGTTTGGTACCTGCCGAATTGAGAGTTCGACCTTTCGGACAAAGACCTGTTTTCGATGGAACTAAGGTTGAGGGGGATTCTTTGTGTGTGATTGAATCAGACATGGACGATAGTATGGCATCTAACGTCGACACAGGATCTGAAGATGACATGGAATTGGGCACCGAAGATGAAATGTATTCAGACGAGGATGGAGAGTTCGAAGGGGTCCAAGATTATATAGACGGTAATGATGAGGACTTGAGTAACGGTTCGAGCTCCCCCAGTCGCAAGCCTGAGTTAGAGGAGTTCTTTGAAAAAGACAAAGTTCGGCTTGAGGACATAGAGAGACTATACAAGAAACCCAAGCATAATAAGCAGACGCGCTTAGCCACTGTTATAGATGGTCGGGAAGGGCGTGAAAAGTTCGGACACAAAAAATCAAAGATGAACCCAAAATCGAGTACAAACAATAAGGATAAGGCAAAGTTCAAGGCGTTTGGTATGGTTAAGCACAAGATAAAGAGAAAGAATAAGAAGAAAACTTTCCAAGAGAAACAGAGAGAAATGCAGAGAATAATCCAGGCCAAAGTGAATGCAAAGAAAAAAAGGTAATTATGCAATCCGAGATTGATTTACGTGTAATCGTAGCTATTATCAACATGTTATTTACAAGTAAATTATTCATTGTCTCGCATGGCTGTCCATTCCTGAGTTAGTAGGCCACCCGTTTCAATAAAAGGTATACTAGTTTGTCGAGCTCGAACCCGTGTAAATTGTTTGGGTCACCTTGTAGTCTCATTAAAAGACCTCCAAATGAGGCGAATGCGGCTAAACGAGTGGCATCACTAGATGCATCATCACCTTCGATTCGATATATTTTGCCGTGCATGATATAGTCGAAGTTGTCAGCTCTTGCTGACAGTTGTAGACCAGGTGTCCACTCTGTATCGTCAGAGTATATATCGTCTGTAAGTGATGTGGTGATGGCGAGACGAAACTTCTCACCCAATCCAATGGGATAAAGTTGAGTGTTGAGGTCGATGATTAGGTCCATCTTGAATGACTCGCTTTCGCAGTGCAATCGACTAACGCGATCAAAACGTTTGCCCTCTGGGTCGATGTCTTTGACGTCAAAAATGTCTTCGAATAGCACACTAGCCATGATTTCAGTTAAAGAAACTACAATCCTTCGAATATGACACTACCTGGTGCATGAGTTGAGCTACCTGTCGCAAAATAACAAACACGCGATCTGTGATTAGAGCGTTCAACACTGACGAGTGTATGTGTGCATTGGATTGAGCTGCTGTGAATGCTTGTCCTGGCGGTCCGTGTGCGAGAGTGCGTGCGTTTGCATGTGCATGTGTGCAAGTTTCGAAGAGCATGTTAGTGCAGCAATGCAGTTGGCAAATTGGCGGGCGCACACTTACTTGCGTAGAGTGGCTTTAAGCAATATTGATTCTAACGAGTGGAATGAAACTTGGTTTTATGCAAATTGTCGCCCCACTGCTTCCGGTCAGAGGAGCGCTATTTCGCATTTTGATCCATGATGATGATAGTATCCGAAACTTTGCATTTCAATCTTATAAACAGCGATGAGGCAATTTTTTTTGTCAGTTTCGGCGTGATAAATAACCATCATCTATGGCATTGGAAAGGAAGATCCATTTGTATAGCTGAAACTCAATGATGAAAGAAGTTGTGTGTAGATACAACTTTCAAACTCACAGACTGACTGCGTGAATCAAATCGTCAACTCTTTCATCTCTGGATTGAACACCATTCTCTTCTCTTTCCTGTTGAAAAACATACGCAATAACTGTTTTTGCGCATTGCGCACATTGATTTTGCCACACGCTCGCTCTCTCGTAACGATCCGAGAACACTTGAACATGAGCATACAAAAGCACCGGCGTCCAAAATACCGATCTGCACACAAGCACAAGCGGCGTCAGGCCAGAGTCACACAAACACTCGTCAGAATCAATTGAGCCGATTGGGAGAGGCATTTCACTCACTCATTTACCAATGCAGATCACATATATCTATATCAGTGTAGAATATTGATTCTTTGTTGTCTCATTTATCCTTTCATTTCTTGATACAACTGTTCGAGAAAAAAAGGGATATTGAACTATTTATCAACATTAGAAACGTCTAAATTGTTCCGCCATGCAGGCCGTCGACAAATCTGACGACACTGACTTGAAACGTAAAATTGAACAAATTATTGAGCTTACAGGCGCCACACGTGATCAGGCCCAAGATGCGCTCCATGATTGTGATTATGACACTGAGAAAGCCGTGGATTGGATATTAGAAGGTGGACACAACTCAACCAATCAGTGGAAATCGGCAGGAAAAAAGAAGAATAAGCAGCAGCAGCAATCGTCGGCTAAACAAACGTCAAGCGCCCCTGCAACATCTGCACCGTCTCAAGCAACTGCAAATGTTGACAGACGAGGTGTTTCACATGATGTCAATCATTCGTCTGACAAGCAAACGAGTCATTATCACAATAGCAGACACCACGATAATAGTGGTGCCGGTGGAACAGGACGAATCGGCGCAAGACGCGGACGAGGCGGTCGTGGGGGCAGAACCCATCACAATGCAAACCTAAACAATAATAATCATCGCGTGCCAAGGTCAGCGCCTAATGGCGAGCAACAACGCGGTATGCGTGGCCCTCGTGTAGCGAAACCGGACACAACATCATCAGTGACATCAAATGCCAACGATGATTGTAGCACCCTGCGCGTTGGTCAATGGTCTGATGTTGCTGGCACTGAAGATTGGAGTGAGGAGGATTGGGACTCTAAGGTTATGGAGACTAAAGTATTCACACCAAGCACAAAGCCTGCCGACAATTCTGTTGTTGCGGCTGCAGCAGCAGCGGCCGCCGCCGCCGCCGCCGCCGCCGCCGCCGCTGCAGGTGATTCAAGCACCTTCATGCCCGACAGCACAGTAAACCAGCTTGACCTGGCTACCATTCTGTCCAAGTCTGTCCAAAGTGACGATGTTTCCAAGCCTCCCCCGGCCACAGCAACGCAGTCAGTTCAGTCTCAACAAGCTTCACAACAACAAACAACGCAACATCAGCAGCAAGCGACCCAAAAACCAATGTCATCTCTGATAAATGACAATGCTAGGGCAGTTTTGTTGCAACAACTTGAGCCCCAAGGACGTTCTGGAGCTGTCAAAGCACAGCAGATGCCCAAGATAGGTCAATTCACGATGAGTCAATACAATATGGAGGCTTCTGAAAGTCTGAAATCCTTGGTAGGGATACCATCATCAAATTTGCAATCATCTGGTGATTCTTTACCAACTAACAAGAGTCATCAACCACAGCAGCAACAGCAGCACCAACAACACCAACACAGCCGTCAGCACGTTCAGAACAAGCACCATAGGTCGGCGACCAGGATACCCGATTCCGCTGTCGAGATGCCACTGAACGATCAGGTCTCGTCTCTCAACGTTCAATTTGGTGCTCTCGAATTTGGAGACGAGCCATTCTCCTTAGTCAATACAGAGGGAAAGAGCTCATTCCAAGACGTGCTAAAGTCGAACAAGATCAGCAACCATCAGACAAGCGCTTCGACACATCCTCAACAATCATCCAATTCGGCGTCTCAAGGCATGAAGCCAGATGCGACTAAGCATCAAGCTGATAAATCAGAGTCGATTTCTCAGAGCCAATCAGTCCTCGGTTCGTCGTTGGCGCCGGGTGGTAGCTTTCGTGGTCAGAATAAGACCGGTCCTCAATCACCTGGTTACCAGTTGACTTATGCGATGCCTGGTGCTTTCAACATGATGCCGCAAAACATTTATGGTGCTACACCGATATTCCCGCATATACCGCAGTCTACAAACACTGGCTCGGCGAATACGGCATACCCAAAGAATACGGGACCCGCTTACCAATCGCATACCAATTATTCGGGTTATGACGCATTGAACACGGTACCACAACATGCTCAGGATTACTTGAAACAATCATATCCAGGATCCATTGGATTGCAGCAACAGCAGCAGCCTCACCCTGGGTATCCAATGACGTATGCGATGCCTAGTGCTTTCAATATGATGCCACAAAACATCTATGGTGCAGCACCTATATTCCCGCATATACCACAACCCACCACTGCTGGTTCGGCTAATACGGCCTACCCGAAGAACACAGGGCCCGCTGCCTATCAATCGCATACGAACTACTCTGGTTATGACGCGCTTAATACGGTTCCCCAGCATGCTCAAGATTATGTGAAACAGTCTTACCCGGGATCATTAGGGTTACAGCAGCAACAGCAGCCTCATCATCAACAGCAGCAACCGAACCAACAGCAGCAGCAACAACAACAACAAAATCAGCAACAGCCACGGCAGGCAGCCCAGCAGCCCCAACAGGCTTCGGGTAAATCGATCAATGATTTGTCGTCCAACTCTAACAACACAGCATGGTTCAACCAAGTTTTCTGGGGCAATCCACCAAGAAAACCAGAGCTATAGACATGATCATGGTGACAGGCCATCCAAGGGAGTGAGGCGCTTTAATATATACATATTGTAGGACGACTTCAAATCTGGATACCCGCATGTCGGCAGATGAATGTCTTTTGCACGATAGCAACCTAAATAAAACAGAGATGGCAAATTTTCTAAACCTAATATACTTTTCTGCTTATTATCGTTAAGATAGCAAGAGATATAACCACTGTCATTTTATTGAATGTTGAATGTCTTTCAAAGCTCAGTGTGCTTGTTTGAGATTCGTGTCTCCAAAGCACGATGAAGTTCTTGAATTTTGTAACTTAACTCTTTGACACGACGCTTCAGATTTACGGCTTGCTTGTCATTTTCGGTTGAGGAATTTACATCTTTGATTGCACTGTTGCTATGGTCGAGTTGGACCTCAAAATGACGAAGCTTCTTCAGGCGTGTCTCATAATGATGTAATTCTTCTTTGAGTGCTTCAAGTTCGTCCTTGGAAAATTTACCCTTTTTGGCTTTTCTCCAGAGCTTGTTTACGGCCTCTTCCTCAAATTCAACTTCCTCTCTAGGACCAACGATGTTGTGATAGATTTTTTCTAGTCCATACTTGGTCAATATTGTAAGTAGTCTTTTTCTTACGGAGGCTTCGAAGATGCCCTCGGAATCTTTGTCATGTGCCTTCATTTTTTTGAGTGTCATCTCGTCTCGCTCATGCTTACTGAGTTCGGCTTTGAGATCATTGAGTTTATTTTCACCCAACATTTTTTTAGCCTTATTATATATGAGATTGATCTTTTGGAATTTGAATTCATCTGAGATTGGCGGCGGTGTAGCATTCACAGTCGATCTAGCCAGGTCAACAGCCACCAGGAACATGATAATTACGAAAGTAGTTCGCTTCATTATTAACAACGCAGACCTTAAACTTGATGTCTATTTGAGTGAAATCAATTACAATACTGAAGATGGGTCAATTGACAATTATGATTTTCGCAAAATTTGGTGATTTAAGGTTACGCCCCCAATGATGTGAGAGAAAACATCTGTTGATTGATTTGAAAAGTCGCGCTTACAACATGAATTCGCTCATGCGCATCAGGTCAAAAACTGGCGTGCGTCCAATCAGCACGTTCTGAAACATTCTCGTGTGTTACTTCATGCCGCCGTATAAAAGTGACCGCCTCGCTGCAACTTGAAGATCAAACAATATTTTTACCCGCTCAAACTCTCAGCACCCCTATCACATTAATTCCGTTATCAAGTTAAACAAAACAACAATCCAAAAATCAAGACCGAAACCCCGTAAAACTGTTCTCAGGTAAAACGCATATCATAAATCTAACCAATCGCCAAAATGTTCTGGGGACTACATGTCAAGTCGACGCCTAAGTCAAACGAGCCAATTGAATACAATGTGTCTGAAACAATCAAGATCAGCCAAGCAGTACTTGAGCCACTCATGAACAAAGTGGGCAAGAAGAACAGAAATTCATCTGGAGGTACACCCTCGACGCCAAGTTCATCTGGATATCAAGGCCCTGTTTCACTTGTTCTCGAACAGGAAGGGAAAAAGTTCATCTTATGTACGCTCGACTCATCGAAAGTGTATCAATGCCCACTAGATCTCTTTTTCCGTCCTGGCTCCACAATCAAACTATCCTTACAAGGTGGGCATGGCACGGTTCATTTGTCGGGCTACCAATTGACGGAAGAAGATAGTGACGACGACGATATGGTTGATAGCGATGAAGACGCCGTGAATGAAGAGGCAATGAAAAGATGGGCCGCAATCAAGAAGAAGAGTGGAATGCCGAATGGCAAGCAAAAATCTCGAAAGAAAATTGGCGGTGACGATGATGATGACGACGATGATGAGGACGACGACGACGACGCCCATCATCTCTTCGAACGTGAAAGCGATGATGATGACGACGACTTCGACGAACTTGATTTTTCCGACGAACAGACCGACGAGGACGACGATGATGACGATGAGATGAACGGTGATAGCGACGATTAGGACGTGCCATCATACTTTCGAAATCATTAAAGGTGATAGACTTAGTTCGCAAAAAAATAAAAGATCATAAGGCTTGCTTGTTTGAGCAGTGCATTCTGAAGCTCTCGTTGAACTGTATCATTTTCCCTGGGGCACAGTGGGTTTTTTTAAAACTGCGCGCGCGAACCGCACCTGTTTCCTCATGCAAGCGACAGCATAGATAAAGACAAAATCCACACTGTCTCATTCAAGTACACACCAGCACCTGTCAAGTTCAAATATCGAGCCCTTTATTGTGACGTTACCAGGTATCGTTGTTCCGTTCGAGACGAGAAACAAAGAATCCATTGGTTAGTTGAGCAATGTCAGATCTAATGCATTTCTCAGAGAAGTCATAGGCATCACCGGCAATGCCACGGGTTGGCCAGTACGGCAAAATTTCAACTACCTGCCAACGTTCACCAAATTTAGCCTCGTTCAATGCCATCTTGACAACCTCTTCGTTCTCTTCAGTGGACGTAGAACATGTACAATACACGATTGCATCGGAGCGGTTACAATCTATTGCATGAACGAGAAGCGCCACTTGGAAAGCTTGCAAATTTTTCAATCTGCGATGTTCATCGGACGATTGCTTGTAATCAGGACGGTTATGGATACCCGAACCGGAGCAGCTGGGGTCAATAAGGATAGCATGTATTTTGTCTTTTTTCTCGGGGCACAATTTTGAGAACTTGGCTTTTGAGAAATCTTGCGCGTAGGTCTTGCAACAAGTAACACCTAATTTTTTCATTAAACGGTCTGTGTCACCTAATCTGGCCTTGTCCTTGTCAATTGCGAAGATTTTGCCTTTGTTCTTGAGCTTGGCAGCTATTGCGGATGTTTTCATTCCAGGCGCACAACAAGCGTCAACGATTGTCATGCCAGGTTCGACTTTTAGTGCTTCCACGGCTAAAAAGCTAGCCTTGTCTTGAAATATCACTTTGCCTTTTTTCGACAAATCGGTTGACTTGATCTTTCGCGTTGCATCTGACTTTAAAATTATAAGATCCTCTGGAAAGTGAAAGTCGACCATAAATTGGTTGGGTGTTATGGTGGCGAATTTGTTGACGAATTTCTTAAATTTAATTTTGTCTTTCGAATACTCTACTTGCTCCAAGCCGCTAGCTTTGAGTTCATTGATCACTTGAGACATGTTGGCTTTGATATGATTGACGCGAAGATATTTAGCATCGAGCATTGAATTGTCAGCGGCGTTCGATTTGACGGCATTGCGCACTTCGAGCTTCTTCTCATCCAGTGTAGGTTTACGATCGATCAGACGCTTAGCTATTGGGACCTTTTCCAATTCGCGCAAACCGCGTCCAAACAACAGTTCCGAAACCAAAATCTCTAGCATGAATCCATCGATGCCTTTGAAGTCTTTGAGCAATTTGAGCTCGTAGATAACTTTCTTGGTGATAGTGAGATTTTTAACACAATTCATAACAATTGCGTAAATGTGCTTGACATTGTAGCTTTTGAAATGTTTCACAACAATCGAGCCGGCCGAGCCGCCGCGTTCGCTCATCATTTTGAGTGCCTCTGCGGCGCATGTATATGTTTTCGGTAAGCCATGAACCTGGGCCGCGGGCGAAACGTGGGTCTGTGTTCTGGGCGGTCCACGGCCTGGGGCCTTTTGCATGGACTTTTTCCCCTCCTTCGCTTTAGGTTGCTTCATCATTAATTTCAATGGCTAAATTGATTAATTCAAACTATCTAACAATTGATATGGCCAACAATAGTGAGCACGTGGTGCCGCCAACACCGTGTTGGCCACCAAACTAACACATGGCACTATTTGGGTGATTCTAAATGGCACCACGAGAGGCGCTGTGCGCGTTATAGTAGCGCGCACTTCGAAGTTGGACACGCATGCTCAGTGCACGATTTTGATCTTGCGAACTTGGTAGCCACTTGTTACTAACAGGTTGTTGGTGGTTGTAGCCTGCACCTAACAGTCAGTCAGTCGGACGGTCGGTCAGTCAGCGTCCAGCGCTCGTGTAGTTCACATCAAATGCACGATACGTGTTCGATTAGTTTATTTGCAGCACTCAAATCAACACACTGCCAAGACTTGTATTCAATTGATAGATTCAACAGAAACGGGAGAAAATCGATTACAAGATCAATAATACTCTCGACAACACAATCAGCGTATCGAAAGAACTTTGATGGACATTGCAAATCGAATCAGCAGTTCCAGAATCTATCCCCTAGACAGCATTTTGAAAGTATACTATATTTTCAACTTTTTTCGTTCCATCATTAAGACTTTACAACGATCGATTCAATCAATGAAGAAATTCAGGCAACAAGAAGGACACATCAATAAAGGTAAGTTTTTACAATTTTAAATTTACATTCAGCTCACCACACATTGATAGAATATTTGTTAGTGAACATGTGTTTTATTCGAGCAGAGATTGATTGATACGAGCACAAAACGAGTTGGAAAAGGGATAGATTTTCTCATGAAGCGTTAGGGACGATTCGATAGTCGAGGAAGACAATGCTATTGCTGGCTACCGATATTAATAAAGGTAGAGTCCGCGCAGCAGCTTTAGTACCCGCTCGATTCAGTGAGATAATCTGCTTCATGTGTCAGTCATTCGATGCTAACGAAGCTGATGTGCATATATGAATGTGTACTCAGACTTGGACAACAGATTGGATTCCGAAGAGAGGGAACGCGAAGAGAAAAACGTCGTGAGGATGCAAAATTTGACACGACACATTCGATGAGTTGGCATCTTTGTGTCATATTTTCCTTTCACTATTGTTATTTGTTCGTTCGAATGAATTCTATTTTTCTTATATTTCGCATCATTTTGACTGAAAGGAAGAAGAAGAAGAGGAGGCAGAAGAGAGATAATAATCGTGTGCCACAAGCGCAAACGCAAACAATGCAACAAGCGATTGCTGTCGTTTCCTTATTCAAATAATAATATACCGAATGCTTCGACTGACGAGCTACGTCTTCGACGTCAGCGATGATGGCTTTGCACTGACTGACTGATCGAACGTCGAGCAATTCGAAGCTCAGATTGCGCAACTTGTTTTGCGAGCAAGCGAGAGTGCGTGATGCATGCAACGATTGCATAATCAGTTAACGAGACAATGAAAAATCAATGGCCACCGGTTGGCGCCAGCGACACGCGTTTACAAGGCACGCACGCTACGACACGACACGCTAGGCCATACAATATAATACAACAACCACGACGTAATGTTGACCACAAAATGTGTGTGTCTGTTAACTTTCTCTTTGAGTAAACATTGCATTCGACTCTCGCTATTGTTGGCTTCAACTTTCAAACATGAGACTTTGAGTGAGAGTTGTGCGTGTGATTTTGAGTACAAGTGCGAAAGTTTTAGCCTCAAGGTCTGTTCTTTCTATGAACAGAAACACACTTTGCTCCATTGCACGAAGGCAGGCTTCCTCGCTTGCAATGCTTGGATTGGTCTCGACAGCATCAGCGGTTATTGTTGAGTTTGTTGTTGCATTGACCGACCAATTGGGCAATTTATCGACGGTCTGTCGAACGCATAGAACGCTTGAAGTGAAGCGACACGTAATCGTTCCTGTTCTCGTCTTCGTCCTCTTCAAACCATGCTTGCAAAGTAAAACGATGATGTTGATTTGTTGTGGTTGGCTACAAGCTCTTTTTCTATTACCACTTGTGTTGCTATGTCTATGTTTACAAGTTGTGTGCATGTCTATTACAACTTGTTGCTGCTGCATCTCGTGCAGCTGGCAATAGGCAGCTTGTACAGTTGGTTGCGTCACTTTGTTGTTGGAAATCACACGTACAAGTTGACGATAGACAGGACGCACAATTGATTGCACAAATACACACACAGACTCACAAATTGCCTTTTCTTTTCTCCTCTCAACTCGGTTCGTGCTTAGTTTAGTTTTCAACTCCAACTTTAACTTCAACAGATGTTCAAATGAGATGCTCCGTTCAATTCGATTCGAATCTTTTCCACTCTATTCTATGATTGCATCATACAGAACATCAACTGGCCACTACCAATGAGCCGAGAGAACTGCCAATAGCACATACACACACACACACACACACACACACACACACACACACACACACACACAC